>CM034302.1:44871471-45161069 GCA_019925795.1 Dendrobium chrysotoxum
TATATTTAAAAACTTAGGGATATATTGGATTTTCATTGTATACATTAAACTTCCAGAGGATGTTGTAGAAAACATATAGCATTGGCGATCAAAGCTAATTTGAGTGATTTTGAAAAGGATTTTAAAGGTTTGAAATATTGATAAAGTTTTCTCAAATTCGTAAAACTCAATATATTGAATTTACACTCAATATAAGGGTTTATAAGTTTAGTGAGAAAACTCAAAGAGTTTGGCTTGACTCATTTACCCCACTAGTTGGGTTGGAGGTGAAATGTCAAAGCATAGAATTGACTGGTGAGTTTTGGATTTTAACATTGAGATTGAAGAGTCTTCTATAAATTTTGAAACTCAATATATTTGGATTTATTTGAAGATATGAGTTTATAATATTTACAGAAAGATCTTAGAAACTTTAGCTTGACTCTTTTGCTCTGCCAATTAACTTGGAGGCAAAATATCCAAGCTTGGGTTTTGCTAAAAGATTTGAATTTTGATTTTGAAATTGTAGGAGATTTTGTAAGTTTTGAAACTTAACATGATTGGGATATGTTTAAGCATGCAAGGTTGAAATATTTACAAGAGCATTTTAGAGGATTTGGCTCGACTCTTTTGCTCTACCAATTAACTTGGAGGCAAAATGTCCAAGCCCAACTTTGATAGAGGTTCCTCACTCACCTCTCTTTTAACATGTCTTAATTGATGTTGGTCATACTCTCCCAAGGAAGAAATGGGTAGAGGGACTAACGTAAGTAATAGTAGTTAAAACTACCAATGCAATAAAATTTATACTACTATTAATGATGGAGAGAGAGAGATTTATCCCCATCGAAGTTGCTATTTTTTGTTTGATTAAAAAGTTATATTTTTCAAAAAGATTAATTATTTTTGGGCGATTTAATTTCTTGAATTTTAATTTTGAAATTGAACGCTTCATTATGAATGATATATCGCCTCAGGAGATAAGCGTACCATTCCCTAAAGGGTTTAATTTACAGGATTAAAATTTCATCCTGGTTATTGTAGTCAAATTCGAGCAAGAACTACATATGACCCCGAAGGGTCAAAATGATTTTTCACTCAGGTATTTAACTATGATAATTTGGATAAATTATCATTATTTTGATAATCAAAGTTACAACAATAATTGATATATCTTCCTGAGGAAAGAAGATATCAATCATTATTGATTGTTTGAAAATGATGATAATGATCATTAATTTTGACTATGACTATGCTTCAAAATTCTTGTTTGGTTTACCTTAGTTCTATTGCTGATGGTGCTTTTGTTTTCTTCTTAAGAAGTTTTGGAATTACCGTGTAATCACTACTATGTCATCATCTTCCTCAGTTGCAGAGCTATCATTTTTTGATTCATTTGCTTTCAGTACCACCACTTTGTCATTTCTCTCATCTCTTATATCTTGTAATCTCTGACTCACACCTTGCTCATAGCCAATAAGTGAGCCTAGCAAGTTATCTATAGAATAAATGTTAAGATCCATTGATTCATAACAAATGGAAGTAACCTTAGCATCATAATTACTCAATAAATATTAAAGAATTTTATTCACTTTCTAAAATTTTAAAAATATTTACCTATATCTTGTAGTGATGTCACGATTTGTGTAAACCTAGTGTACATGTCTAAGATGATTTCATTAGGTATCATGCGAAAGAGTTCATAATCATGTAATAGAATATTCAACCTAGATTATTTTACCTCACTGGTTCCTTCATATGTAATACACAGTTTATCCCAAATGTCCTTACAGTGGTACAGGAAGAGACTCTCATGAAATCTTCAGACTTAAAAGCATAAAAAAATAATTTAAATATTTTGTATGAAGTTGAGTTAAGTCCCTGTCCTCATTGCTCCATTCATTAAACAATACCTCAATTTAGATTCCAAAAAAAAAAAATGAGAGGTTGCAGTATAACGCTCTTATACTAAATACCACATGCAAAAATCAATACATTACAAGAAAGTAGACATGAAAAATTTTTAAAAATCAAATGTTATGGTATTGAATAAAGGTGGACGAGTTGTAGAGTAGCCTTTTGTGGTGTTACTATTATGGAAATGTTCCATGGAACTTTTTTATCAAGTTTTTCCAACATGCTACTTGTGAGAACTGCTCTGATACCAATTTAAAGTTCAATGCAGGATGTTAAGCCTAAGTGAACTATCCCTAAGCACACTAAGAGGGGGGTGAATTGGTGAATATAAAAAACTAACTGCTTACTTTAAAATATAATACATATATTTTTAGAATTTTTTAGTAATTAAAAAGAAAGTGATAACTATCAATTGAAGTAGAAGTAAATAATTATAGCAAAACTTATAACAAAGATGATGATATTATAATCAATACAACAAAGTATTAATCATTTATTTTTATAAGCAATTATCATAGAAATAAAATATAAAAAAAGTAAAGTGCAGAACATAAGAAATCAGAATCGACACACTAAAATTTTATAGTAGTTTGGCGAAACCATGACCTACGTCCACTCCCTGGAGTCCTCATCTTTGAGTATTGAACAAGACCTTTAGTGTCTCTTCTTTAGCCCCCACAGGTAAGCGGAGAAGACCTTACAGTCTTTTCACTGACATTGTGCGGTAGAGAACCTTAACGTTCTTTCTCACCCTCCTAGTGATGTCAGAGAACCTTGACCTCCTTTTCACCCTCCTAGTGATGGCAGAGAACCTCAACTTTCTTTCTCACCCTCCTGGTGATGGTAGAGAACATAAACCTTCTTTTATACCCTCCTAGTGAGGGCAGAGAACCTCAACGGTCCTTGGGTTGAGAAACTTCTTCGTGGAGCCACCCAATGATCCTAGATAGTCCCATGGAGGAAACAAGGCAAGAAAACTGCTTTGAGTAACTGTGTGAACCACTCACACTACTTCTCCCTCACACACAAGCTCTCCCTTTCTTCTCCCTAATGCTCTCCAATATTTCTTCTCCATGATCTCTCTCCAGAACACTCAATTGCCAAAGACTTCAAACTAGTATATTAAGATAGATTAAATACATGACTTTACAAAAAGCTCTAGAGTTCAATTCTGTCAACACGAATCATATAGCATGGTCCAAGATCTTATGGTTTAATTAGTTCAAATAACTCTGTTAGTACTATATGAACTATAAGGCATTATAGTTAGTTCAATTGATTGAGCTGATTGTCCAGTATGATCCAAAGTAGTTTCTAGTATAATTCATTCAAACAACTTGAATTATCATCTAGTATAATTTGTGGCGATAAAAATATCATCGCATATAGAGATTGAGTCAAACAATACGATTGGCTCCAATCATCCTATACGATTTGACTGGACCAATTAATATCATCGTATCATTTTCTTAATTATATGATTAATTTAGGTAAGATTTAATTTCAATGTATTGTATGATATCTATCATAAAATATGATTAGTACAAATTTAAATTTCAAAATATTGCCTAAATTGTGATTGTCTACAGAGATTTTGATTTCAACTAACTGTCCTGTATGATTTTGATTGTACAGTACAATTAGTTCAAATGATTTTTATTATCACAATTAGACATTTTAATAATTTTTTGAATAATTGATCATACAGTACAATATGGACTATATAGTATGACTAGTTTAGAAAAATACATTTCTAATTTTCTCACTGTCTCACTCCCTTGAGTGTGTGTATGCACGTCACCAAGTTTAGCATCCACTAAATATATCATTTGACTCAAGAATATAGAAATAAGAAAAAGCAAAAATACAAACTTTTTTAGACATTTAACCCTATTCTACTCAGTCTTGAGCTGATTAATTGGGTATAGTGTATGTTGGACCTAAAATTTTAGTGCACAAGAAAAATAGATATGCAATAATAACAATAATAAGAGATTGCATAGTAAAGAATCAAATAATGTTTATTATCATCAAAATCATAAGACTTGGGTCCCGATTTATAACATTTTATTCTCAAACTCTTCATCATGATCACTATGAATTATAGATATCAAGTAACCTAACTTTCTCTAAATTCAAGTGGAGAAAATGTTAAACTCATCGAAAGATTCACTCTATATGCTTAGAATCTAACCTAAGTGAATCTAAAAAAGACATGATTACAAAGCTGAAACTATTACCACCTAAACTTGCTATACTAATGGGTCCAAACTAGTCCATGGGTAGGATCTCTAGTTATTTAGTGGTAGTGATATCCTTAATAGAATAAAAGGATGACCTAGTTTACTTTCCTAATTCACAGGCATCATAGCGATGATCCT
Source organism: Dendrobium chrysotoxum (assembly GCA_019925795.1). Classification (NCBI taxonomy): domain Eukaryota; kingdom Viridiplantae; phylum Streptophyta; class Magnoliopsida; order Asparagales; family Orchidaceae; genus Dendrobium; species Dendrobium chrysotoxum. The sequence goes on from CM034302.1 coordinate 44,875,749, forward strand.
TAGAGAAATTTATCTTTGGAATACCTTTAACTAGGTCCTACTTGGTTATCTTCCTAAGGGTTTTCATACTAGCATGGCATAGTGGCCAATGCCCTAACCACGAATCATCCATAAAAATTTTCACGCAAAATAAATTATTAGAGATATCAATACAAGAAAAATCAAGCATATGAATTTTTTTATTTCTCTTGTCTTATACTATAATCTTTCTATTTAGAATGATTGAACACTCATTTGAAAGAAATTCTACATCATAGACCTTTTCACCCAATTGACTAATGCTAAGTACATTATATTTTAAGCCTTCAACTAAAAGTATGTTTTCAATAATAAAACCATTAGTCTTACCAATTGTCTATGAACCAACCACTTTCCTAGTGGTGTTGTCTACTAAAGTTACCTTGCCTCCACTCTTAGCCTCTAGCATAATGAACTTCTTTATACCTTTAAAAAAGCATTTTGAGCAACCATTATTTGGGTAGCATATCGTCTCACTTGACTTCTTATTAGAGCATCCCTACAAAGCCAATCAAAGGTTATCTTTAGGAACCTAACTAACTTTCAGTTCCACCTTATTCTTTAATGAATGAATGTTATGCATGTTATACTATGATGAACATTTGGGCCTATATACTAGGTGTATTTTATGGTGTATAGTGCAAGTGAGTGCTATGTGTCCTTGCATGCCATAAGAATAACACCTAATTAAAATTTCAAGGGAGGTTGTTAGACTTCATTGAATTTCCCTAAGCACACCAAGAGGGGGGGGGGGGGTGAATCGATTATTTAAAAAATTTACCACTTTAAATTTCTCTTTAAAAAATATGTCAAACTCAAATACACAAGTAGAAGAAAATATCAGAGATTAAAATGAAATTTATATTTTTGATTGAACAAAAAATATTTTTGTCCCTTTTTACGAGGATCTTCTCCCTCTTTGTCAAAGCAACTGTGTGAAACTTCATCTTACACTCCCTTGAATCCCATAAGGATTTTCTCCTTCTCATAGATTTTTTTTAATTAACATTAACATAACAATATAAACTAAAGGCAAGACATAGACAAACATTGAACTAAAAGAAAGACCTAAAAAGGTACTAATCAACCTAATAAACCTAATATAAGCATCAACTTATGACTCCTCCTTTTGGCATAAATAAAATGGATAACTATGAACAAACAACAATAAAAAAATCACTAAAACTATTAAGAAGAGAAATATAAATAAAGACAAGGCACATTACTCATAAGAAGGCCTCTTATCAGGTAGTAGTTGACATGGCTAAAAGTATCAATGAATGGATGCAAACTGCTTGCCAAACCATGTCATATCACCAACGTGCTGCTCCTGCAGCTACTGAATGTAAGTATTAAGATGTGTCTTCAATTGATCAAAAACTATTATTAAATATCTTATCCTAATGAGGCTAATATATAGGTACATGTACTGGTCTAGTGCTGATGTTGGTACTAGTGCTGGAGCTCCCCCTTCCTCATCATAATCATGCTCCTCCTCTGTAGACTGTGCTCCATGATGTCAAGGACTAAAAAGGAGTTGAAAGGAGCTATCTATGTTTAAAAGACAGAGGTGATCCACCTGTGCAGGATATGTAAGGCTATATTTTAGAGCTAATATATAAGCAATGATATATCCTATTGCAAGGTTTTGCTTGTGACAGGCTCTTAGGTTCCTTATGGTGTTCAAGTTTTATATGCACTTAATAATCATGTCTGCTACATTAAACTCAATACCAATCAAGCAGAAATTGGTGACAACATACAACAATGGAGTTATATTTATTCTATCTCCAACCTTAGAATGGATTGAAGTTCTAAGCACATGCTGGATTATATGGGTATCTTGAACTAAGAAGCTTACTAAAGGTAATATTGATTAAATTTAATATTCTTAAGAGTGAGATTTACAGTTGTCGAGTTATAATCTCCTATACTAGAAACATGATGAGGTTTAATGCGAGTTGCAGAAAGATGTAGGTATTCATGAAAGTCTTGATATGAGATTCCTACTAGTCTATTATGAACATAGGATACCATTGAGGTGAGCTCAAAATATCTTTAGAGATTTGCAAAGAATTCAAAGAGAAATTCTGAGTGAAATGAAAAGGAAAGTGTCTAGAAGAATTGGAGAGTAGTTTGTGCAAAGAGATCTAGTGCATCAAAGTTTAGGTTTTTTTAATTTTTAATGCAATATCATGTGATCTTGGAAACTCTAAAATGGTGATAGGTAGTCTCATTATCCTGTGTTTGGAATCTGTCATTTGCTAGTGGATGAATAGAACTTCTAGGAATGATTCGTGATCTCTTGCTAGCCATTGAAACACACATGTAATTGGAATATAAGTTGGTAATGCAAAGGAATAGAAACTGTGGATGAAAATGTTTCCCTTCCCCTTATTTTATCAAAATAGTATTGTACAGTACAAACAGTACGATTTGAATAAGATGAATTATCAAGTCAGAATAGCTCAAAGGCAGTCAAATTATAGGGTATGGTTGATAATCGTACTAGAAAATCATTCACTTTTATTCATCCCAAGGGGTCATTGGTATATATTTTGACCTAAGTTATCATATAGTACAAAAATTTGTTTATACAATATGATATAAATTTAATGTCATACCGATCAAAATTAAATCGTCCAATGACTTGTGCCACATATATCATATATTATGAATGGTGTGGTTACATAGTACAATTTATGATAATTAAATTGATCTGATCAAATGACAGTTATTTAAGAGATCATGTGACAATTTGTTATGATCGCATAGTATGAAGTGAATCATACAGTAAGATGTGAACAAAATATGCAAAAGAGTGTGATGATTCAGGAAATAACATATAGCAATTTCATAAATCATTAAATAAATAACAAACACAAGAATGTAAAATAAAAAAATATGAACAAGAACACAAACATATAAACAACAACACAAACAACACATACACTTTATATCAACCATTATTCAATAAAATAGATCAAATTAATAGTTCAAATTTCTCTTGAAGGTTCAAATGCCTCTTTGTACACTCACTACATCAATAGCTCCAAATTGATCTTTATGAGATATTTCCAAGTGCATTTAGTTTTATCATCAAAGCGATACAAGGTCAAAATATGTCTTCTTAAACTTATGCATTAATAGGTCAAAATCCAACTACATGAAGTATCTCTGAGTGAGCTTGGTGGTCAGTACATTTGCAATTGAGAAAGTTGATTATGTATAATTTCCTACTTATCAAGCATCAAAAAATGTGTTCTTTTAAGGGTTCTAACTTATGAATGTTTATAACTAACCATTACTCCATGATTCTCTTAAGTGCCCTTGAGCTAGCAAGGTTAATTTTACAATAGTGATCATCACTTCATCCAAAAAAATTTTAAACATAATGACTACCTCCTCATCAAGGAATCATTTTCAAACTAACAATCATTCACAAAAGTTATTTTGAAAATAATAATCATTGTATTTATTAATTTAATTCACATCAATTTTCTCTTTCTCAATAAATACAATTTTTATCATTTTATATTTGTGAATATTTTATAGAACTAAATTTAATGAAAACTTTATCTAAGATTAATAATGCTTAAAAGGTCATAAGAATTCTTCTACAAAATATTTTAGCATACATGATATATCAAATTTTACAAATGATACATGCACGTGTTACCTTCCTAGCAGAACAATTTCTTATTGTAGTTTTACCTTTATTCTTGGCCTCCAACAGCACTTAAACGTTTTAGATCTCCAATTAAGTTCTTTATCTGCTATCCAGGTCCTTTTTTCTCTCATTGGACCATTTCTGAGAGCACACTTGCACACTTAATCAAACATTAGATTTGTGAACCTAAGTGGGTTTGGGTCTTCCCTTATGCTTCCATGTGTGCATGCTATATATGTTATGTTGTGATGCCATTTTGGGCCTCCAAATTAGGTGTGATCTATTTTTTCTAGTACAAGTCCTAGCAATGTGTCCTATCATGCCATAAGAATAACACCTAACCCCAAGAAATAGATATACTAATCTATATGAGGTGATGTGCCTCCTTCTAGGGATATGAGATGCATATTATGTCCTAGGATGTGGCTATGTACGAATAGGCTAATGAGTGTTTTGCTGTAGTAAACTAAGTTTCTTTGATAAGTAACCAGTTGTACATTTCTCAACGGTTAATTTTGGTAGAATGTCATGATTTTGAATTTCTAATTCTTCTCTAAGTGATTCTAATTCCTTGAATGCTTTTTATAATTCAATATATTTAGATTTCAAGGATTCGTGTGCTTTAGTTAATTCAATATGCTTAGCTTTGATTCATTTATTTTAAATATTTTAATTAATATTTAATTACTCATATCATATAGTATGGTCCATATCATACAGTATAATATTCAAAAAAAAATTTAAATCTTTATGTTCATTTTCCCTATGTGAGTGTGCACAGTTCCTTAACCTAACGTACACCCTTTTATAATGACATACTCAAGAAAAATGAAACATACAGACTTTTGCATAAATCAATGTCTATAAATTAATCTTGAGCCATGAGCCTTTGGTGATGCTTGGTGTATGTTGTACTTGAAATGTTAGTACACAAAAAAAAATATATGTAATAAAAACAAATAGGAGAAACTAGATAATGTTCAGTTAAATTTGTTGTCATCTTACAAAGTCTGAAACATTTTCACCAAACGAAACCTAAAAAAATTTCTACTTACTAATGCAAATTACTACCCATATGATTATAATGCATGAAGCAATGTAATAAATAAAAAAATGAATATAAAAAATAATTTGTTTATTCATTAATTTGATAATTTACAATAGTCCCAAAGTATGCAGAAAAGAAAGGTGGTTAAGCTCCATCGCAATAAACTTGGATTTTTAATCCTACCATATATATATATATATATATATATATATTCAAATAAACTTGATTATATTCTTTAAGATCTAAGCCTTCTATGGAATTCCAAAAGAGAGTATCCTCCAAAGAAAAGGATAACATCTTTGAAAGCCCCAATTGTATATGTATAAGCACGTATATTTAAATATTTTACAACTCAAGATGTTATACAACTTAATCTATGTATATTTCACTTTTTTAATGACTTGTACATGTATACATCATTCCTAGGTACATTCTACTTTGAGTCTTGTAAGAATTTAAGAGCAATATAAAAGAATGTAAAGTGCAAAGAAATTATGTAATAACCTGATGCTTCTAATGTAGTCCCTATAGAGCCTAAGTGAACCAAATGAAATTTAAAATGTATGACATTCAGATTGATGAATATAAATAAACTTATATAAGGTACTCTCCATGCAAAGCACCTGGCAAGAAAATCAACCACCAGCCTAGCCTAGGCAAGAGTTAGTTATCTTAGTAAACCATAAAAGCATGTGTTCAAAAGCTATGTGGCTTAGATAGTTCCTAGGCTAGATTGGTTCAGAGTTGTCTATAAATGAATTTATTTATTCAAGGTCTTTAAAGGATAGTTTGAATTTATGTTTTTATGATTTGGAGGTTTTAAATTTCTTTTAAAGATGTTTTTTTTAAAATATTTTTAGGGAAAACCCACTGAGGGGCCTACGCGTTGATTAAAATAAAAGTACAAGATCCTTAAAGGGCTTTGCAACTCACTAATACTAAAAAAGCTAGAAAAAAAGCCAAAATAAAACCTATGAGCTCAAGGTCCCACTAAGAAAAAATATAAAGACACCTGGGCACAATCTAGGGTGGCAAGAGGCCATCACCCCAAAAAAAATGAAAGGATCCACAGATGGACTTTAAGCACCATCATTCCTTGCAAAAAAATAGGAGCTAGATTATCTGAAATGAAATCTTTCCTGCAAAAAATTATGAGAAACTAATGAAACATACAATAATAAGAAATACTATAAAAGATTAAGAACATGTTAAAAATAATTTGAAAATTGAAATACATTTTAAACCAATTACCAAAACCATATAGTTGAAAGTTTGGAACACTTAAAGAACTAATACACAAACCATAATCCCTTACCATGACATCAAACATAAGAAACATAAAGGTTCCTATAAGAACCTTAGAGCGGATACTATGAGAATAATAGGTGGCAACTAGCTCCTTCCCATTAACCAAGTTCACATTAGTAATTAAATAGACCTGGCCCTCCCAACAAGCTCGTCGTAAATGGACAAATTGTAAAAGAATAGAACCATCATTGCAAAACATAAAAAATGTAGTAGGATGATGCCAAACAAGATGCCACAACTGGCCCCCCAAAAAATAAGACCAAGGATCCTAAATGGACGGGCCAGGAATGCCAAAATCCATGCCTAGAAATAACTGAGTCACAGAAAACCAAAACCCCTACCCGCCAAAAAAAACACTAAAGTAGCAGCTACAGAGATGATACAACATGAAAACATAAGATCCATTGATAAAATACAGGTGACTACTAATCTAAAACTAGCTCAAATGCAATGAATTCAAATGGTAACAGTAATAAAACAAGCAGCCTTTAGACCAATGAATGGCATCGATGGAATAAACCCAAACACCGCCCAACAAAGTGCACTTATCATCCAAAAACCAAAATAGAAAACCTAGAAAACTTCGATGAGGTAGGATAATTAAGCTCAGAAAGATAAAATCTGAGAATACATCATGATGAAAACCCAAATGCCACTAAATTCTACACCAAACAAACTGTGAGTATTAGAAGAGTGAGAGAGGTAATAGGGCAAGCCAACCATAATGAAACTAGCACTTCACTTCCAACCCCACAAACCAATAAAGTAGAAAGAACCATAAAAATAATCCCTAGATCGATCAATCAATAATAAAACCTAAAAACACCAGTAGGCTAACCAAAAAGGCTAGGAAACCTCAACTAACAGCATAGACAGCTAAAAGTCCCTACCAAATAGCTCAGGGTAAAAACACAGCCACCTAAAAATAACCCCCAAGGATAAAAAGAGCAATAAATAGGGTTAAACTTAGAGTAACAACAAATATAATCATAGCTCAAGCCCAACCCACCATAACTACAAGCTAAGTTGAACAAAAGATGACTGTGGTAAGAACAAATTAGCATATTACATAAGACAAATTAGTGGTTAAAAAATTATTTACCAAAGCACAAAGAAGACCAACAAAATACATTAAAACAAAAAGAAACAAACCACCACCAACAATAATAACCTAATAGGAACAAAAAGAAACCAAACCCAAACCCACAAGCCCCAAGGAGCATAAAACACTAAAATCTAACGTAAGCAAAACCCATTTTGTCTAGCCTAATCAGGCCTTTCAAAATTTTAGGTAAATTGATACCAGTAAAATCAGTAAGGTAGTCCAAACTGTAACCCAAATTGGCTAACCAATCCTCATAAGCATTACCTTCCCTATCAGCATGAGAAATAATGAAATTAACAAAATTTTAAAGCTGAATAATTTCTCTAAGAAGATTAAAAAGATCAGAATTACAAATTATATCAGTAGGCTTCATAAGGTAATGAATACAAAATGTAGCATCCACCTCTATCCATATATTAGTAATGCCAAGAGAAAGGCAGAATTTCAACCCGTATAAAATAATAGTAGCTCCGCAATAATAAGAGAACATTTTTGCAAGGGGCCAGCAAAAGTCATGATAAAGTTCCCCCGATCATCTCTAATAATACCACTACACCTAAAAGCATAATTTTTAAATAACCCATCACCTTTCAGATTAAAAGTAGTAAGAGGAGGTTTGATCCAAAAAACCAAATTAGGATCATCCAAAGAATTGCAATTCTTCAGAAATATACCAAAATTTTTAGCAACAAAAAAATAATTCTTAAAATTTTTAGATATTAAAATGTTAGCAAAAAAAGTTTAAACACCTTGTCTTTAATATTTTTGATAATATGATGATAATCCATGCAATTATTATTAAACACAGAGATGTTTCTAGCACGCCGAAGATACCACATAATTATAGAGGGAATAACATCTCTGATATGCATTTTAGAATTAATGAACCAAGACTCAAGCAAAGTATTGATAGACATATGAGCACAAACTAATTCATTCTAAAAATATCATAAAAATAAATCCATGTTTCTACAGTAATAGGACTAGAAATGAACACATGATGCATATTCTCCATATGATAATAACATTGACATTTGGAAGTTAAAATAAAACCTCTTTTTCATCAGTAGGAATATAATTATGCATGATTCTCCAAATAGAAATAGAAATTATCTTAGGCATGCTTTTATGCTAAATCATAGAATAAACTTTCTTAATATAATTCTTATCTCTAAACTCATGCAAAGCATCCTTTAATGTAAATATACCATTATGAGACAAATCACATAATGAAAGATCATCAGAATCAGAGTTAATGGGTAAATTCAAGATTTTAGAACTAATAGACTCTGGGAGAATGTCAACAAGTTTATTGTAATCAAAAGTGTTGTTAGTGATAAAGGACTTAACCTTAATGGCGACAATATTGTATGAATTAATCATAGAATCAACAGAACGACCCCCAAGCCACTAATCTTGCCAAAAAAATACATTAGCACTACTAAGACCCCATTTAACAAGAGGTTCAACATTCCATTTGATGTTGCAAAGCCTCTTCCAATCCCTAAAATCACCATTATTATAAGAACAAATAGTAGGATGCTTACCGACATAATACTTAGTAGTCATAAACTTAGCCCACAAATTAAGTTTAGTGCAAAAATTGCACCACAACTTGAATGTAAATGCATAAGATAAATTATTCATATTTTTAAATCCCAACGCCACTTCCTCAACAAACCCAAAATAATTAGTCCAAGAGGACCAAATAACTTTAGAATTCATGCTTGAACCTTTCCAAAAACATTTATTAAGTAACTTCTCAATCCTATTACAAAAAATAAGAGTACGTTGTAATGATTAAAAGAAATACTAGCAAAGAACACAAAACACTTTTAATAAGGATTAATCTAACCCCAAAACTTAAGAAATTAGAATTCCAAGAATTATGCCTTTTATGGACAGAAGTAATAAGATCATCAAACAAAAAAAAATTTCTTCCTCCGTTTATTAAGAGGAACCCCTAAATACTTTATAGGTAAAGAGTCATGTAAAAAACCAGTACTATTTTTAATTGAAAGCATGTGAGCATGAGAAACCATGCTAGACATAATAAAGAAGCTCTTACTTTTATTAACAAAAATACCACTAAAATTTTCAAAATCATTTAAAAACCTTATGAGCTTGTTAATCTGGTTTAAAGAGCCATTACAAAAAATAATAACATCATCAGCTAGCATAAATGAGAAATAGGAAAACTACTCAAAGTTCTAAAATAACTGTTAGGAGAATTTCATAAAGATTACTATTGCCTTTAGACAAAAACTCCATAGAAATAATAAAAAGGGCAGGAGATATCAGATCACCTTATCTTAACTAGTGAGAGAACATGAAGAAGCCATTACGTTTGCCATTAATAATGACAGAAAAAAAGAACCTTCATTGCCATTTTTAGTGAAATTAATGAAAGCAGGAATAAAACCAAACAAATGCAAGATGTTGTAGAGAAAATCCTATTTAATGTTATCATAAGCTTTGGCAATATCCAATTTAAAAATAATGTTCCCTCCTGGCACCTTAATATCCAAATCATGCAGGATTTCTTGAGCAAGTAAAATGTTATCAGAAAAAAAACTACCTTTTATAAAGCCAATTTGATTATGAGCAATGATTCTAAGCAGTGAAGGAGAAAGGTGGTTAATAAATATTTAAGAAATCAATTTACTAAATAAGTTGCATAGAATAATAGGCCTGAAGTCATACCAATTACTAACAATAATATTTTTAGGAATAACCACAATGGAGGTGGAAGAGAAGAACTTAGGCATGTTATTACCCATGAAGAAATCTAAAATAGAATTACAAAGATCAAAGCTAACATTGTCCCAAGCTTTTTCAAAAAAAAATTAGTAGTGTAACCGTCCTGGCTAGAAACATAATTCTTTTAAAGATGTTTTGATTGTTGAAGTTATTTACCTTTAGGGTTTAAGGAATATAGCGTTCAACAACTCGAAAGTGCTAGAAACTGTTCAACAGTACGTCCTAGTCTAAAAAATGTAATGCTGCTAATCCTCCAAAATTAGGGCAGATTGATAGCATAAAGTCTTTCATTTTAATTAAAAGTTTTCTTCCTTAAAGCTTCCCAAGTTAGTACACCTTGCCATCTTGGAAGGAAGCAAGAACAAGGGTATAGAAGCTATAATATCTAAGGATTTTATTAATGATATTTAAATTTACTTAAATTTATTAGTTTCTAGTTTATTGAATTAAAAATTTTAATATTTACATTCTATCAAATTTATTCGAGGCATTGTAACAATGGGTACAAACACCTAGGACTTCTTAGGACACATAACCCCGTAACTAGAGGAAGTCCAGCCTAAAGAACTTTAATAATAAGAATGTTGGTTGTTTATTTAAAGTTATTTATTAATTTAATTTCATTTCATTGATGATTTAAAAAAATTTTAATGATTTATTAAATTTTCATGTTTAACAAATATTTTAATGCATTTATCAAAGGCTCCATTTCTTGACTTTTTAATTTACCTTAGTTTTTAGAATTTTTATATATTTTTAAGAAATGTTAGACCCAATAATGAGTGCAATGCTTTTGAGTTTGCTCAATTTGGATTTTTTCATGAATTAGTTATGAAATTTTGAAATTTACAAAATTATGTATTTAATTAATTATTTAATTAGGAATATTTTCTTATTTTTGTACCAAATCAGGTCCAAACTTCTTAAAAATTTACCCAAATGTTAGAAATGGGAACTACAGATGATTTCAAGTGTTTAAAATATATTTAGTATTTTTATATATTTTTTAATTATTTATTTTAATGAATCCTTATTTTACCTTGATTATCAAATTAATTTTCATTTTGAGTAAATTTTATAGGGATTTTATTTTTCTTCTCTTAAGAATTAAACTCTGAGAATTTTGATACCTTATTAATAAATTTTAGATTTAAAATGAATTAATTTTGAATTTTTATATAACTTTAGTCAATTATATATATGAAACTTAGGTTTACTTATTGACAGACCAAATGACCTCTAAATTTAATAAAATTTGAAGCATAAATACATGGAGACATATGATTTAAGCCCATGAAATTCTAGTTCATCAAAGCCTCCTTAGGTTAAGATATCAATCACCATACCTAAATGTATTTATATCTTTGGTTATTTGTTTTAGGATATATACTCAATGGACTTGGGTAAAATTTAGGGTTAACTAGCCCTTTAATATAGCATTGTAATCACAACAAAGATCAATGCCTAATTCTCTTTGGATTCTTGGTTATAAATCCTCATGTTCGTAGGTTAAACGATGACCCATCGACTTGGCAAAATACATTTGAAACTCTTAAACACTTTCAATTGAGTTGAAAGTTTTCAGAGATGTGTGAAACATCTCCAAGAAACATTCCCTTGAATTTGGTCGCATGGTAACCTATGTATTGTGGATAGTTCAAGAAATACCCTAGGTGTTTTTCTTAAATCATGATTAATGCAATTCAATCCATTACCTAAGACCATGAGGGTTTAATATTGCTCCTCAAGTTGAATCCATAGAGCCTAAGAACATGAATTTGGACAAGTAGAAGAGGAGTTATGATTTTCAAGGATTCGCTAATTTTCTATGATTTTAAACCCTTTTTACTCAGTCAGCCAGCATTTTCCATGTGGCACACTCTTATTTGATAAGTAATGACTGTCACACTAATGGTATTCACATGAGTTTGATATGAGCTATTAAATCAAGATTAGATGATCTCAGTTTAAAGGTTATAAATTGTAGGACATTTGAATTGAAATAGATATGATGACATCAGGACTATTATTTGTAATGAACATCCCTGATTTCATCTTCAACATCCTATTTGATTTACTAACTATCAGCATGTTATGCCCTTTTAGAAGATCAGTATGATAGAATTTAATGAAACTTCATAGGAAGCATTAGTTGATCAAGAACATTCAATCCAACAGTCTGATCTTGGATTGAATATTTATTTCACACTTTCCCAGACCTAGCTAAGATGAAGAACTAGAATAGAAGATTACCTAAGATATAGCTAAAATTTCCTTGTTCTTATTTTAGGCATGATTGTCTTGATCCTTGGAACACTTCTTCTCAAGAGAACCCAGCTCGAGAATGAGTAGATGGGAAGTCAGACTTTCAAGGTGAGAACAGCACTTGAGCTAGCTCAAAAGCTCCTAATGACCTCACAGAGCTGGCTAGAAAGTATAGGAAGGGACACTCTTAAACTCAAGTTGCTAAACAAAATGAGAAATCTAAGCCTTCTTTGGCAAAATTTCGAATTATTTATAGAGTTTGAGTTTGAACAAAGATAGGATTCTAGCTCGATTCATGTTTCCTCAGGCCAGTATGTCAGGTCAAGAAGGATTCATAAGGTTCAATGAAGGATTTATGAAGCTTTGATCAATGAATATACAAAGGATTTTAATGTATGCAAGCTTGGTAAACATTGATTGACTTGGTCAACCAAAGTGACCCATAGGTTGGGGTTTAGTTCAAACTATTCCAAATGAAGTTTTAAGTTTGTTGGAGGAATTTCCATGGCTCAGTAAAGTCTTTATGATGGGAAATACATATTTAACCCTTCATTATGCATTTAGTCAACCTAGGTTGACTTGGTCAATTAGGTCAACCAATAGGCTAATATTAGGTTCAAATCATTCAAAATGATGCAATACACACATTAGAAGAGATTTCATGCCATGGCATTCTTCCAATGCATAAGATGTAGCTTTAGGGTTCAATGGCTCCATATGGTCAACCAAGGTGGATCATAGCTTTAGTTTTGGTTTAATGCATATCAAATAGGTTTTTGAACATATTTGTAAAAGGTTTCATAGCCTAATTTGATTGAGGTATGTTGAAGTTTAAGGAAAATTTAATTTTCAAAGTATATGATTTTAAGGTTTTATGGTCAACCATTATATAATGTATTACGTAAATGATTATGATCATGATGAATGGCTCTAGAGAGGCCTTAAAGGTAAAAATCACCAGATGCCATGTTTAGTGGCATAAGCTATAAATATTTAAGTGTTTTGCAACCAATAGAAATGCTTTGAGTTTTAGGGTTTAGGGATCTTGAAATGCATTCAAACTGATGTTGTTAATCTTAGGCCAAGAATAATTAATATGCAAGCTATAGATTAGGAATCCAAGGTCATATAGCCAGGTTTCAAGGCAAGGGAAATATCTTCGAAAAAGAAGGTTATGAACCAAGGGTTTTTTGGTTTGGGTCTTACACTAGACTATAGAGTTTTGGATTGATCAGTGGACTTAGTCACTAGTTTGAAATTAGATTTGATTTAAATAATGACTTGTGAGAATTTAAGGTTTGAAATGCTTAGATGATTGACAATCATTTATAATCATTAGTGATTATACAGGGTATTAGCTGACTATCAATGAAGACTGCTAGCTCATGTATTTAGGGCTTGATTGTGATTAAGTTTTGAATTGATGAGGGGAGGTCAATGATTGGAGGGAATTTAGCTTTGCATATAGCATAACACTGATAATAAAGCATGATTGTCAAGTGGTAGATGAGATAATCAAATGAAAGTCAAGGTGATTATTAAGTGATGGTTTCAAGGATCAATAATGTAATCACAATGCCAAAATACATCGAAGAGTTTGATTTAGATTTTAAAATGATGTAGGTCTAAAGATTGATGCTTGATATAGAGGTGATTGACCTCATAAAAAAATGGGGTCAACAAATGGACCCCCAAGAGGTGTGATGAACTTGAAAAGCAAGTCAGATGTGTTAATGTTGACCAAAGCGATCAACTAAATCTAAAAGATTATTTGACATTTAGATTTAACTTTAAATGGATTTATACTTAACTACAAAAGCATCTCCTATACAAGTGGATGGAAATCTGAATGGGATAGTAGCTCCCAAATAGATGGATTTGATAAGACCTAAAATTCAACTTTCGAGTCAAAGAGAAGGAATGAAAACATAATGGAAATCAAACATGTATCAACAAATTTTAGGGAATTTTTGAATAAAGCAAAAATATTTGACGAGATTTATAGCTTAAACTTAAATATTTAGATTTTAGATTTAGTTTGGATGGTGCCATGAGGGGCTTTCTCCATCACTAATAGATGATCATATGAAAAGGAATCCTTTATCACAGTCTTACACCCAAACATAGAGGATCGTATTTAGATGTAAACTAGGTTGGTAACATAAGGGGATTGCTCCTCCACTAATAGATGATCATGAGATAAAGGAGCCTTTATTAAAAACTTATACCCAATATTAGATGTCTGAATTTAGATTTAAACCAGGATGGTGTCAGAAGGGGCTTGCTCCTTCACTAGCAGATGATCATGAGGAAAGGAAAACTTTATCACAAACTTATACCCAACCTCAGAGGACTAGATGATCATATGGAAAGGAAGCCTTTATCACAGACTTATACCCAACCATATAGAATCAAGTTTAGATTTAAACTAGGATGTTTCCATGAGTGGCTTATTCCATCACTGACAGTTGATCATAAGGAAAGGAAGCCTTTATCACAAACATATATCCAACCTCATAGGACTTTATGATCATGTGGAAAGGAAGCCTTTATGATTAACATATACCTAATCATACAGGATTATATTTAGATTTAAACTATGATGGTGCTGCGAGGGGCTTGCTCCACCACTTAAAAATTTTAAGGAAGCATTTAGGGTGCCTTGTAAATGGGCTTATACCTAATGGCTGATTTAAATGAAGATGAAAGATCAAATAGGAGGAAACTCCCAATTATGAGGAGTTAGATGACCAAACCATTATAACCTTAAAAGAAAGGATACCATAAAGGGCTTTACAAAATTTCCTTAAGGATATAGTTCAATAATATTTAGAGAATTTAAAACTTATAAAATTTAGTATAAATGTCGGACTCAGCTTTATCCTCTAGACCCAATTTCTTTCAAAAATTTTAGTACATTCAAGTACTATATAAAAATTATGATATGAAATAATTTATTTATTATAATATTTCTTCTTTAATACTATCCACAATAATAATGTTTGACAAATTGCCCATTTATCATTAATACTGGATGATCTCTTTTGCAATCAAACAATTGATAAGATCCTCCTTGATATGTCTTTTCTATCATGAATGGACCTTCCTACGTTGGTTTAAATTTATAGACTATCATTCGTTGAGCCAAAATGGGTCTTTACAGAACAAAAACCAAGTCTACTTCTTGGAAAGTTCTCAAGAAAACCATATTATTGTGTACCTCAATCATTTTAGCTTTATATATCTTAAGGTTTTACCGAGCCATCAAACGCTTCTCTTCTAAACCTTCAAGTCCTTCTAGTATGAATTTTGTATTTTGTTCTTCTATGATTTTAATAAATAACAACTATACACAGTAAAGGTAGTTGCACCTCTAGAGGAAGAATAACTTATGCTATGAATGCCAAAGAAAATGACATAGAGATTCTATATGCCCACAAAGATTCTCCAAACTTTTCATGCCACTGGCATTTATTATCATCCTATATTTTCTTTAGAATTTGAACCAACATTTTATTGAAGGCCTCAACTAATCCATTTAGACAGGGGTAATAGATTGTTGAGTATTTTCAATCAATGTTATAATGTTTTGCAAATATATTTATCTTAGTACTTCTGAATGGTGGACCATTATAGGATATGATTCAATGAGGAATACCAAATTGATATATGATGTGGTATCTAAAGAAGTTTCGAACATGATGAGCTTTGACTTCTCTCAAGGGAAATACTTGTGCCAATTTTGAGAAGTAATTTGTAGATGCTAAAATGAACCTATATCCCAAAGAGGATGGCAAACCAATTAGACAGACAATATCCTTCCCTCTGCTTTCAAAATGCTATGAAGTAACTATTGGGTGTAATACATTTGGTGGTTGATGTAAAACTATGAAGTTCACTTGGCATTGGTGACAACAACATGCAATTTTTATGTAGTCATCAATCATCTATGACCGATAATAACCCATTTTTTTAATTTTTAATTTCATCTTTGGACCCAATTGATGTCCGCAACATAATCTAGCATGTATTTATTTTACTTTCTTTGGTCCTTCTAATTTACTTAAATACCTTAACCACATCTGATCAAATGATCTTTTGAATAAGGTGTCATTAATTAACATATAGGATGTAGATCTTCTTTTATTTAATATATCACTAATCTATCACAAGGGAGATTATTTTACCACAAGTATTCAACAAAGGGTTTCTCCAATCCTCCACTAGAACATCAACTCTTAAATAATTTTCACCATGGTGGAAAATTTTCTCTTTACATAATCAATGTCTATAGATGATAAACCAGACAACCTTGTACTTCTATTGTAATTGAATCTCCTTCAAGACAAGCTCAAGCTTAAGCTAACTTTACATAGGCATCTGCTGTGGAATTATGACCACGTGGAATATTGTACATTTTTTGCATTTAGAATTTACTCAAGGACATGCTTTGCATATTAATGATAAGGAACTAGATTTTCTTTTACTACTAAACTATATAATTAATTAGTAGCTACGAATCTCCAAAAATTTGATTTATTGAATATAGGATCATCAATTCTAACCTAGTTATCAATGCCTCATACTTAAATTTATTATTCATACAAGGTTTTATGAATTGATAAGAGTAATACATTACACTCTTTTTTGGGACAACAAATATTATACCCATTCTAGCTTTTCCTGCTAAGATATAATCAGATGTTTTTGTTGACTAGAAACTGCACCATCAAAATATAATTCATAGGTGGAATTTTTTTTTAACTCTACATTTAGGATTTATTTGTCTAATAGTACATCATTGATCGGGACATCATCTTATACTAGATGATCTACTAAAAATCTTCTACAACTTGCCCTTTTACTACTCATAAAGGAATGAATGTAATTTCAAGTTGTGACAAAATCATTAACCATCTATATAATCTTCCTGATAACATTGGATGATTCTTTATAAATTATAATAAATTTACTTTGGATATTAGACTAACTTTATGAGAGAGCATATAATGCCTTAGCTTCTAAGCTGTGAAGATTAAAGCTAAGTAATGTTTCTCTATTTGTGTATAATTTACTTATGTTGGAAGTAAATATCTACTTAGATAGTAAGGGGCATTCTCTTTACCTTCCTCATTAACCTGAGGTAACAAGTAGCCAAATGATTCACTTAAATCCATGGCATATAAAATTAATGGCTTGCTTGGAGTAAAAGTAGTATAAATTGGAGGATTTGTCAAATACTGCTTTATGCTGTCAAATGCTTTCTAATAATGTTCATCCCACTTAATACGAGCACCTTATTAGCATAAAGTTGTAAAAGACTAATATCTACCTAAAAGATTTAATATAAATCTTTTAAGGTATGTCAGTCGACCATGGAAAGATCTTAATTAAGACTTTTAAGTGGTGGCAATTCTATTATAGCTTTGATTTTTTTGGATCCATCTCGATCCCTCAATGTCAAAAAACAAAACATAAAGAATTTTCTGAAGTGACACCAAAAGAACACTTCAATGGATTCATTTTCATGTTATGCTAATGTAATATCTAGATAATAATTCTTTGATCATCTAAATGATCATGTCTTTCGAGACTTTTCTTGATTAGATCATTGACATAACACTCCACTTGATGGTGGATTAGTTCATAAAAAATCTTCATTATTGCTCACTAATATGTTGCTCTAGAATTCTTTAATAAGGATTACATAACTTTGAAGCAGTAGATCCCTATCGACATTCTTAAAGTTGCATATTTTTCATCTTCGAGTTACATCTTTATCTGATTGTGTCCAAATGAACAATCCTTCAAGGAAAATATTGCATGTGAGGAAGAAACATCTACCATAAATTTTGATAAAGGGAGTGAAAAGTCATCTTTCAAACAAGCTTTGTTCAGATCTTTGAAATCAATACAGACACATATCCAACCATTCGTTTTCTTGACTAGAATGATGCTAGCTAATTAGGCTGGATATTTCTCCTCCCTAATAAAGCCAACATTAATTAACTTCTTAACTTCTGATATGACATATAATTCGATGTCGAGTCACATTCAACGAGGTGCTTGTTTATCCAGTGTAATTTTTGGTTGAGTTAATGGCTTATGAACTACTATGTTTGGAGATGATCCGAGCATTTCTTCATAACTCCAGGCAAAATAGTCTTTGAATTCTATCAAATGTTTAATCATTTCTTTGCCTCATCCTCCTTCAATAATGAGTTTATAATAATTAGATGAGGGTTTTCTTCTGTTCACATATTTATTTCTTTTAAATCCTCAAATATAGATTTAATCTCCTTTTCTTATTTCGAAGGTGCATCACTAACTTGATAGTCATCCAGATCATCAGAAGTTTTGAAATAGAGTTTCTTAAAAGATTTAATGTTCACTGAAAAGAGACTATCATACTTTTGATTATTTGATATAACTAAATAATATTCATAATTTTCAAATGAATATAGAGTATCAAAGCCAATGCCAGATCTTAGCATATGTTTGTGGCTTCTTTTATCCCAAGAGTATCCTAGTTGCTAAGCTTCACATCAGTCCAATTAAATGGCATTAAACCTTGCATAATAAACTTTTTTACATAATTGGAGTACCATTCAAAAGGAAGTTCCATTATTTAATTCATGAATGGATCATTGAAGGTTATATCAGTTTTCATCATTTTACTGGAAGAGGGTACCAAGATGTTGGCTTTGGTATTTGGGTTTAAAGGAAGAAATGTTTTTCTTATCTTTTTCTTCTTCTTTCTTTTGTTTTGACTCTTCTTCATCCAGTTTAAGATTTTTTAGAGATGGTAATTTACTTTTTAGGTAGATAGTATGAAGCATCTTCGTATATATAAACCTTATGAGTTGAGGGTTACATCAATTTCCCATAATGCAATGCTCTACACACTCAAAAGAGTATTTAATATATTGATTAAGGGTGAAAGGCACCATTTTGTATTCATGTAGCTAGGGTTTACCCAAAAGAGCATTAAAAGAAGCTTTCAAATTTATTATATGAAATTTGGCTTCAGTCTTTAGATTTCTTGTATCTAAAACTAAAATAATCGAACCCAAAGCTCTCTCACCTTTTTCGTCAAACCCTCGTAACATTATCTTATAAGAACTGAGTTTGTAAGTGTCCATCTATAGGTATGCAAGAGTTCTAAGAGTCATAATATTGACTGATGCACCCTAATTAATAGGACATGAAAATCTAAAATTATCCACATTCACAAGTATATATATATATAATAGGTGATTATGATCTACGTTCTCAATAGTAAATCATTATTTGATGATGTAACTTCTAGAAATTCTTTACAACTCAATGTTTTCTCAGACTATATTTATGTGAATGTAGCTATACAGATCATTGGATCTATTAGATCTTTGAATAAAGGCTCCCTCATTTTCTTGGAGAGAACTAAAGCATCATAGATACTTGTTACGACTCGGGCTCAAGAGTTCCTGTTTTGATGATAACAAACATTATGGCTCACATCTTCTAATATTTGGAATGTATATTTATTTGTGTGTGTACTAACATTTCAGGAACAGCATGCATCAATACAAGAAAGATTCAAGACTCAAGAATGAGTAGAAAAGGCTTTATTGTATTTCTCATTAATGTACTTTTTGATTCCTTGAGTCAAGTCCTGTAATAGTATATGCTTATTTATGACCATGTGTACACATACTTAGGGGGAGTGAGATCCTGTCAAAACCAGAAGTTCAACTTTTGAATAAATCGTACTGGACGATTTCGGATCGTCCAGGACGATCTGTTCATTGAACTAATCGTCCTGGACGATCCAATATGATCTCAAAACCCTAGCCGCCATGATAATTTAGGCAAGGATTTAAGAGTAAAAATTTATTCTAATCGTCCTGGACGATCTATATATCGTACTGGACGATTTGTGCAAAATTTGTACTGATCGTCCTGGACTATCCCAGGATCGTACGGGACTATCAGGTCAAATTCTGCACATCGTCCTGGACGATCCTGCGATCGTCCTGGACGATTTATGGCGGCAGAATTGAGTTTTTAGGGTTTTCTGAAGCCACCTTTTGGAGGACATCGTCCTGGACGATCCTGCGATCGTCCTGGACGATCTTTGGCGACAGAATTTAGTTTTTAGGGTTTTCTGAAGCCGTCTTTTGGAGCACATCGTCCTGGACGATCCGGCGATCGTCCTGGACGATCTTTGCCGCCAGAACTAATTTGGAAGGGTTTTTGGAGCTCTTTATTTAAGCTTTCTCAAGACACTTGATATGTGTCTTTGGCAGCCATTGAGGCTTCGTTCTTTTGGAGAAAACTTGAAGAGAGAGCTTGAAAGGGAGAGAGGAAAGGGTGGAGTTTGAGAGGGAAAAGAGCCTGGGAAGGGGGTTTCTCGAGGGAGTGTGAGGGGGTTCACACGGTTGCTCCGGCAGGCTTGCACCTAAGTACCGTCGGATTCAAGGCCTGTCTCGAAGGAAGTTTTGGGAAGAAGAAGTGCTCTTTGGTGTCAAAGGACCCGGCTACTCCGCCGCACCGGGGAAGGTGAAAGTGATTTTGTAAGGGCTTCTCCGCCTAGCTGTGGGGGCTGAAGGAGAGACACTTTTGGTTTAGTGCAATACTTGGAGGGTGCCTCCGAGGAGTGGACGTAGGTCAGGTTGGACCGAACCACTATAAATCTGGTGTGTTCTTTCTTATTATTTTTCCGCACTTTATTTTGTTGCAATTATCTGCTTGGGTGATATCTGTGATTGATCTTTTTATCGTTGTTTTAATTCGTTTCTGCTGCATGTTATAAAAAGATTTTTTTTTTTGTTTTATTTCAAATATCCAATTCACCCCCCTCTTGGTTAGCCTCGGGACTAGTTCACTAGGGCTTAACATCCCTTATCGAACTTTCAAGTGGTATCAGAGCGGGATTCAAAATTTAAGTTTAAAAACTTTTGAATTTGATCCATGGCTAATTTTTGTAATCGTAATATTGCTGAAGGTTATTCAATCACCCGGCCACCACTTTTTGAAAATATTACTTTTGATTTTTGGAAAATTCGTATGTCGATTTTCTTGAAATCTATTGATTATCGCATGTGGCATATGATTCAAATTAGTTATTCTGCACCGTCACGTATTGTAAATGAAATTAAAATTGATATTCCCTTTTCTGAATGGAGTAGAACAGATCAGATCAATGCTCAATTAAATGCTAAATGTTTAAATTGTTTTTTCTATGCTTTGAATTCTGATGATTGTATGTTAATATCTGCATGCACTTCTGGCAAAGAAATCTGGGATAAATTATGCACTAGATATGAAGGTACTTGTGAAATCAAGCAATCTAGGCTAAATATGTTAATGCATGATTATGAACTTTTTAGCATGAAACCTTATGAAACGATCTTGGACATGTTTACTAGGTTTTCTCAAATTGTGACATCATTACTTGCGTTAGGAAAAGAACTTTCAAATTTTAAAAAAGTTAATAAAATCCTATGTTCTCTACTTGCTAAATTTGATGCCAAAGTTATTGTAATTTCTGAATCAAAAAATTTGAACGAATATTCTATTGATAATTTGATTGGCTCACTCATTGCCTACGAGCAAGGTTTGGGTCAAAAGTTTTTGGATGCAGATAAAACGATAGTGCTGAAAATTGAAGACATTGAAAGTGATGAAAGTGAAGAGTTAGCATCAGCAACAAATAAATTGAAAAATCTGCTAAGGTACAAACATCAACATCAAAAGTGGAACAAAGGTAAAAATGGTAAGAATGTAAAGTTTTCTTCTGATGTTATTTGTTTTGGATGTAGGAAGCCTGGACATATTAAAAATCAGTGCCCGAACTTAAGAACCCTTCCTGAAAAGGAAAAGGGTAAAGCTAAGCAAATTCTAATAAGGGCTGACAATGCAAAACAAAAAATGTCCTGGGCAGATCTAGCTTCTGAATCATCTGATCAGGAGCAAGCTGATGTAGATTAATGTTCTTTTTGTGTGTTTATGTTTTTGTTTTTCTATTACTATTGTTTATTCGTTGTGTTTTCTGTGTTTTATTATTTTTGTTTTTCCTTTTCAAATTCCTTATGTTGCTTTTTATTGTTTCTCTGATCAAGCACACACATAACACCTCTTATTTTAAAAATTATTTTTTAAAGATCTTATTTTTTAAAAATGGAAAATTTACCTCTTGTATTTTCTAAATACTATGTTAGTTGTGGTTGATTTTTCTAAAATCAAGTAAAGGAAGAAAACTCATGATTTTGTCTCTCTATCTCATTTCTTTGAATAAGGCTATCTTGCTTTTGAGTCAAAATCTATTTCAGATTATAAATTGATTTTTGAAATTAAAACTTTTTTCATCTCCCAACATTTTGTCTATCTCGTAGGAATCTTTTGCAAATTATTGAACCAACTTTAAGATTATCTTATTCAGGTTGTTCGTCTTTATCATAAGGATAAGGTTTGCTGATTTTAAAGATTTAGAAAGGAGGCAATCAAAAGATGCGCAGTGCGCCAAACTAATTGAAAAGAGGCACAAAATCAGCCCAAAATTGAAAAGATGCGAAATTGCCAAATTGAATACACAAAGTGTATCAAAAATCAAAAGATGCGCAATGCGCCAAACAAATTGAAAAAGAGGCACAAAATTAGCCCATAAAAGCTGCTTCCATTCTTGTAAATCTCTAAAGTTTTGAAAACTCTTATGACTTTTTGATAGATTCGTTACTTGAGTTTGAAAATCAAGATTTTCTGATTCATTACTTTGCATTAATCTTCTATTAGATGTATTTTATGAAAGGAGTTTTGAAGATGTTTTATTTCCTTATCTAATTTGTTCCTTGATTTAGATATTGGCTTAAAAAGTTTTTTCGCCTTTTTAAAACCTGAGTTTGGATTTACATTTTCTGATTTTCTAACCTTTCTGAGTTCAAAGAGATCAATTCATGTCTTACTAAGTTTTTGGAGAACCTCAAGAGGTGACTTTCCAAATTTTTGCTCCTCCTCTTTTTGATAATGTCAAAGGGGGAGAACGTACTGTTGTATTTGTAATGTTTTTTACGTACTATTGTATTTGTGATATTTGTTTTTGTGTTGTTTGTTTTACATCATATTGTTGTTGTAGTTATTTCAAAAATTAAAAAAAAAAAGAAGAAAGTATTCCTCCCTATTTTTAAAAGACTTTTTCTTAGTGACGGGGAGATTAGGAGAAAATATCTTTTTGTAAATTCAACCAGTAATGTTTGCCATCATCAAAAAGGGGGAGATTGTTACGACTCGGGCTCAAGAGTTCCTGTTTTGATGATAACAAATATTATGGCTCACATCTTCTAATATTTGGAATGTATATTTATTTGTGTGTGTACTAGCATTTCAGGAACAGCATGCATCAATACAAGAAAGATTCAAGACTCAAGAATGAGTAGAAAAGGCTTTATTGTATTTCTCATTAATGTACTTTTTGATTCCTTGAGTCAAGTCCTGTAATAGTATATGCTTATTTATGACCATGTGTACACATACTTAGGGGGAGTGAGATCCTGTCAAAACCAGAAGTTCAACTTTTGAACAAATCGTACTGGACGATTTCGGATCGTCCAGGACGATCTGTTCATTGAACTAATCGTCCTGGACGATCCAATATGATCTCAAAACCCTAGCCGCCATGATAATTTAGGAAAGGATTTAAGAGTAAAAATTTGTTCTAATCGTCCTGGACGATCTATATATCGTACTGGACGATTTGTGCAAAATTTGTACTGATCGTCCTGGACTATCCCAGGATCGTATGGGACTATCAGGTCAAATTCTGCACATCGTCCTGGACGATCCTGAGATCGTCCTGGACGATTTATGGCGGCAGAATTGAGTTTTTAGGGTTTTCTGAAGCCACCTTTTGGAGGACATCGTCCTGGACGATCCTGCGATCGTCCTGGACGATCTTTGGCGACAGAATTTAGTTTTTAGGGTTTTCTGAAGCCGTCTTTTGGAGCACATCGTCCTGGACGATCCGGCGATCGTCCTGGACGATCTTTGCCGCCAGAACTAATTTGGAAGGGTTTTTGGAGCTCTTTATTTAAGCTTTCTCAAGACACTTGATATGTGTCTTTGGCAGCCATTGAGGCTTCGTTCTTTTGGAGAAAACTTGAAGAGAGAGCTTGAAAGGGAGAGAGGAAAGGGTGGAGTTTGAGAGGGAGAAGAGCCTGGGAAGGGGGTTTCTCGAGGGAGTGTGAGGGGGTTCACACGGTTGCTCCGGCAGGCTTGCACCTAAGTACCGTCGGATTCAAGGCTTGTCTCGAAGGAAGTTTTGGGAAGAAGAAGTGCTCTTTGGTGTCAAAGGACCCGGCTACTCCGCCGCACCGGGGAAGGTGAAAGTGATTTTGTAAGGGCTTCTCCGCCTAGCTGTGGGGGCTGAAGGAGAGACACTTTTGGTTTAGTGCAATACTTGGAGGGTGCCTCCGAGGAGTGGACGTAGGTCAGGTTGGACCGAACCACTATAAATCTGGTGTGTTCTTTCTTATTATTTTTCCGCACTTTATTTTGTTGCAATTATCTGCTTGGGTGATATCTGTGATTGATCTTTTTATCGTTGTTTTAATTCGTTTCTGCTGCATGTTATAAAAAGATTTTTTTTTTTGTTTTATTTCAAATATCCAATTCACCCCCCTCTTGGTTAGCCTCGGGACTAGTTCACTAGGGCTTAACATCCCTTATCGAACTTTCAATACTTAGTTTTGTAGGAAATTTTCTAAGATGTGCTAACATATTATATTCCACTTTAGGAATATTTAGATTAGCTACATAAAAATTTAGTTAAGTTGGTGCTAAGGTTTTTTGATTATCAATCACTTATTTTCCTTTTCTAGTTATAGATACTAATTATGTTAACACTTTCAACTGTGTCGATTTACTTATACTATCTTTTCTGAGGAAGAGATAGTGGATTCTATTTATTTTGTATGTTCATTTATCTTTTATGCTTCATCTGATGAATTATCAGAATCAGACATCTCAATTTCTATACAAATTGGATCACTCGCAATATGAATATAGGGGATTCACTATTAGAGAAATATTAAATAGACACTTTTAACTCATTTAAGTTTAATTCAAGTTTTGTAGAATTATTTTTGTTGCATCATTTGTTTGAACATTAACAGATATAGAAAAGATATACACTAAATCTTTCTTCATTGCTTTCTTAGCCCCATGCGAGATAAAATAGTAATCATACAATATAAGAGGTACAAGATTCTTTGTTATGCCATTGGAGGAAACTACAACTTTATTGTTTATATTACTGCTTTTATTCTTATGCTCAACTTTTTGAGCTAATGAAGATAGATCAATTGATGTCTTCTTAGGTTCTTTAATTTGAGCTCTCATTTGTACTTCAACAGGAGGTGTCAAATTAACTTGGATGGGACTCTTTACTCCTTAAGATACCTATGCAGATGAATTATAAAATTTGTTTAAAATTTTTCTAAAAGATTAGGATAAAGATATATCACAATTATCATCAAGTTCTAAATTTAAGATTGATACGAAAGGCTCACCAATAAAGTATTTAGTAGATCCTTAACTTGAATCAGCTAAATACTCCATGGGTATCATATTTATTCCACCTTTAATGCTGCTTTCAAGACATTCTTTAAATATTATGCAATTCTGTAACTCATGACTGATCATCTGGTGATATGGGCAATATCTTGGTTGTCCTGGTTTGCCCACATCTTCTGGATTTTTTGATTCAAGAAATTTGAATTGTTATTTCTTTAGAAGATTTCTAAAGATCTTCTTAATAGCCTCATAAATAAATCTTATTCATAAATCTTTAAATCTCCCTCTTTAATCGATAAATAAGATCAGAACAAGACTTAAGCTTTGGATTAAGAGGCCTATTATAATGATGATACTATGATGATTGACCTAAATTTTCTATCTGAACTTACATCAACTATTTACCCTTATCAACTGCAAATACTGACCTAGACTTCTTTTCCAACACCTTTTGAGGTATTAATTTGTAATTTTTATTGGAGATTAATCTTTTGAGAAAGTCAGTTGAGATATTTTCTCTTGAAGATTAGAGACTTTATTTAATAACTTCTCGAATGTTTTAATTATAAATCCTTTTAGTAAGAAGGCAATCAGACCAAGAATATTCTTTAGAAGAATTTCTATAACATGTTGTTCTTAGAGTTATGGCACACATTTCATGCTAATATTCCTACAATTAAAATATAGTCAACTAGACTTTCACCAGTTTTCTTTTTATCCACTACCAGATCCTCTACTTTTACATGCTGATATGCTCCAGTAAACCTTTTAGTGAACAACTATTTTAGTTCTATAAATATCTGAAGTGACCCATTTGGTACCTCATCATACCATTCAAATGTAATACCCGATAAAGCGCTCGCAAATTATCCAAATAGTAGAGCATCATTTCCTGCTACATTATAACAGTTGGCACTGAAATGTGCTAAATGTTACTTCAGATTTCCTATTCTATAAAAAATGTTGAATGATGGTGGAACAAATCCTTTAGGATAAAGAACCAAGTCATATTCTTTCAGGTAAGGTCTACCCTTCAGAATAGATAAGGTACCTTTAGACTGTGCTAAAGCTTCATTGAATTTTTGTTCTACCATCCATTTAATATTTACTAATTGTACCATTTATTTTTCTAATTTTAAAACCTCAATTTTATTTTCTTTTGTTACTTATTTAGGTTTATTACATTTTTGGATAGATTCAGCTGAAATAGAGTCTATTTGAGCTTTAAATGAAGGAACCTCTTTGCTTTAGATGGATGCTATAGTGGCCATCAGCTCTTCCATCTTCTTCTCTATCTATGCTATTTTTTATCTTTTTCACTCAACTGATCTAAAAGACCACTAGTCAGATTATGAATGTACTCTTCATCTTCTTCTTCCACTTTTTGTATAGATGATCATGCATCCAACATGAATACACTCTCATATGTTTCTTCATCTTGTGAATTTACATTTGCATTCTCTTTAATTTTTTGTGCATCTATATGTCTAGTACTCTCCTTTAGGTGATCCATCATTTCCTCAGTAGATTTCTATGCAACATTACAAGGATCTACCTGAATGTATTATCTAACAAATGATAATTCTTCAACATATTTACTTTTCTTTATCCTCTCTTTTTATAAATGATTCCTATGGGATACTAATGTAGTTGATGTGGCAACCATTTTAGGATGTCAAACTTTCCTACTACTAGATAACATAATTGGTTGACTTGTTGTATTCAACCTCCTTATATCATGATGAGGTGATAATTCTCAACCATGCAGATGATATTGACCAAATATTAATGGATGTTGACCCAAAGAGCGACTAGAAGTTTTGATTGGAATATTTCTAGGCAGAACAAAAGAAGGAAGGGAAATGGGATTATACCCTTAACAGGCCAATGCTTCATATCCCAACAATTTGACCAGAGTAAACTAACCCTAATAATTTGAAGGTACTGTCCGATGATTGACTTGTAAACATCTTCTAGATTCTTGCTTACACTTTATAGTACGAAAGTTATTGACTAGACTCACTAAACTTTACTCTTCAATTAATAGATAAGACACTTGTGTCTCTCTCCTTAAGTGTGATTGCACTCCAATAGATATAACATCCTTCACACTTCTCAAAAATTTAGTTTTTGACTATCCATAACCAATAACATAGTCATAAATCAACGCATTCAATAAATATTAAAATTTCCTTTTCCTTTCGAATAAGGAAGGTAAAACAAGTTTCTGGTGGAAAAGATATCGGAGGAGAATTTGCTATTCTAATTGGATCCTCCTCTCCAATAGCAGCAGATAATGGATGAAAGCGATTAGACTTATTGCAAGGAATTTACACAAGACTTGAAATTCCTTGATTATCCATCCAACTGATTTAGTTTTACTTCTTCAGCCATAACATTAATCAAGTTATTTTCTTCCATCATCTTAAGTTTCTCAACTCTTTGCCTCAGGAGGTGATTCTTGTTCCTCCTCTGAGACTTTGTTATCTCTATAACAGAAGATGGTGTCCCAATCTCAAACTTTTTGGGATAGAAGAATTCAGATTCCATGGTAGATTTTCTCATCTGGCTAGCCGATAGCCTTGGGAATGTCACGGGAAAACACTGAGGGTTTAGCAGCTACCAGGGTAACTATAGATCCACCCTGAAGGACATCCTTAACAATTTTAGAAAGTATAGACTAAACCTTTGCCACATCGTATTTTTGGCTAGTGAAGGTGAATTGATTAATGTTTATTGATCCAAATTGGATCACAGTTTCCTCAACAGATGAACACTGAGTAACAGTCATGTTTATAGTGTCAGAGAAAGAGAAGATCAACTTTTAGGTATTATTTCTATAATTGACCAAAATCTTATATCAATCTTCAAAAGATCTTTAAATAAGATATAAGTATGAAGAATATATTTAGTAAAGTTTACTTGACCTTGAAAACATGATTAAATTGAGAATAACCAGAATTTTTTACTTTTAAATGGACCCAGGCTATGCAAAAAAATACTAGAGAGATACTTGGAATTGAACATTAAAGAGATTATCCAAGTTTGATTTGAACTTAGATTTTAAAAAAAAAACATTGAATAAGGACCCTTATTCAAAGACTCTCAAGTGTGAATAATGGAAGAAAGTATGAACTTGATTTACATTTTGATTTAGATAAAGGAATTAATCAAAGGACTTTGAACAAAAGAGAGAAACAACTTTAGAATTTATAATCTTGAGCTTTAGTATAGATTAAATCTAATGCCCATATATATATATACAATTATAATTTTGTCTTCACTAAATATGGAGAGGCAGGTCTATCTCTAGTGTAGTCTCTAGTAAAATCTGTGGACAAATTTAAAATTCAAAATGTAATGTCACCTAACATTTGCTTTAAATTTATATTTTGGGTTTCTATAACCATAGCTGTAAAGATTGACATTATACCATATCTAAGGATAGACTAATATTTCACTGCCGATATGAGAAGAGAAACTTTTAGTTCATGATTGAACACTACATAGGGAATATTTAATTAGCACCGAAGGATAAAAGAAACATTCACCTTTTATTTCAATTATGAAATTAATCCACTACTTAAAACTTAGGTTTGCGTTCCACAAATCTTTCCCCTACCCTAAAAATAAACTAAGACGGGGTTTATTTTCTAGTTTATAGACTCCTTATAGGGGCATGCCCTATAGTTAAAACATCTTCTAAAAGAATACTCTTAATTAAAGTGAAGACTAAAGATTTTAAAAGATATATAGATCTTAAGAAATATTTAGGCTAACAAGATTTAATATTTAAGCTTTAGATTATAAATTCTTTAGTTCTTTCCAGAGTTTAGATTTTAGATTTTAAATTTTAAAAGAATTGAATAGGAATTTGCAAAGACTAAAGAGGTGTTTATAATATGGACTTATACTTTCTTGGTATGATTTTCTAACTAATAATCCTAATGTATAATCAATCACCTTAGATATAATGCATGATAGGCTAAGCTCTGTCTTAAAAGATCAAAAGGGAAATTAGAATCTAAAATTTATGACTCAAGATGAGTAATTTTAACTTTAAGTTCAAATGACACTAGCGAGAAGACTCACTATGAACTCTAAATTTTATCTTATTTATTTTACTTAACTAAATTTTCTAACTCCCAAAATTTTTAAGAAATTTTGGCTACAAAATGGCAGCATAACAAAGGAAAAGTGATAGCATGTTGTAAGCGCATGGGAACCCCGCAACCTTTCCCCCATTAGGCATAAGTATTTTGGCTAAACATACATTATAGAAATATAATTTGTTCATGTATACATGTATAGGTTAAGGGGTTTGTGTATATGATACCTTGTATCGTATCATCCTAGAACTAGTATAATGTTCCTATAAAGTTTAAAATATATACAACGAAAGAAACCTAAAAAATTTTTCTACCCACTAAGACAAACTACAACCCATATGAATATAATGCATGAAGTAATGTAATAAATGAAAGAATGAATATAGAAAATAATTTAATTATTCATTACTTTCATAATTTATAATACACTCAAACTCTACAAAAAAGAAAGCTGGTCAAGCTCCACCATAATAAACCTGGATTTCTAATTCGACTATATATATATATATATATGGAAATATACTTACTTATGATTTAAAGCACTAAGTCTTTTATGGAATCATTATAGGAAAAACTAGTATTTCCAGCAGCCAAAATATGCCCGAAATGAACTTTATCTACTAAAAAATTTGACTTTCTAGTAAATTTCTTATGAAGATGGGTCAAACATAAAAAGTGCATCAAAAAAGCATTTTTGATGGAAATAAGTATGCCATAACTATTTCTGCTAAATTCATAAAAATTTAGTCTCTGAAATGGTGCTTCCATGTCATTATTTTTGGTGGGATTTTTGCCAGTATTTTTGTGGATTATAGCCGACGGGTCTCACCAATAGAATGGCCACTATAAGTTCCAGTAGAACTATTCCACCAAAAATATTATAACTATTCATCATACTATTATTGTTGGTGGGATTTTTTCAAGTATTTTTGTCGTTATTTTTGTTAAGATAGCCGATGGGTCTCACCAATAGAATGGCCACTACAAGTTCCAATAGAACTATTCCACCAAAAATATTATAACTATTCATCATATTATCATTTTTGATGGATAACCCATTAGAAATTGCCGAAAATATATCTTAGAAACAAAAAAAGGTGACCTACTTCCTCCTATAAAAGTTAATACAAGATTAGTCAATATACACATGACATAAAATATTAAACTTATATACTTATGTAGGCTCTCATTGCTCTCTCATCAACTCGATATTAGAAGCTCTGCTCTAACTATTTTGGTCCCTTCTCTTAATATAATCTTGGCTGCCCCAAGCACTGGTTAGCTCGACCCATACACTCTCACCAATCTAGAGGGATCACTCACCTGACTTTCTAATATTTGTAAATATTTCTCATAAGCGAGTTGACCCGCACTTCTCAAAAAATTTTAAAATCTTATCATTGTACTTGGGAAACCAGCAAATAAAAAAATACAATATAAAATATTTTTGTTGGATTAGTTAAACATGTATAATATAGAATACTTTTGCTAATAACTAACCTTAAACTCTCTAAACCACAAGTTATGCACTTCCTTTGGGATTTTCTTCCAAGAAATAAAAGGAGTGTCAAACCTACTTTATATGATGTCCCGTATGTTATGCATAGGATGCTAAAAAGAAATCAAGCACTATATATAAATTTTTACTACTACTATAAGATATAATGAAGTAGAGCAACAAAAAAAAAAGTGAAGTAACTATTGTTATGATGTCAAAAAGAAATCATGCACTTCATATAAATTATAACTATTGCTATAAGATATAACAAAGTAAAGCAACAAAAAATAAAGTGAAGTAACTACTGCTATGCTATTACAAAAATCATGCACTTAATATAAATTATAACTATTATAATGATGTTAAAAATTAAATTAAATCATATCTGCATCAAATATATTTACCATTTATTTACAAATCATTTATTGATTCACTTCCATGCAATGGCACTTCATCTTTACCACAAAAAGATTCATCATAAATTCCTCAATCTTTAAATCACTTCCTCTAACTGCAAATCACTCTCATTAATCTTAATTTGATAATTGACATTATTAGAAAGATTAGTTTGACGTAAGCTCTTCTTAATGTGATGTGCTATTAATGTAGTTTTCTTAATAACTCCACTTGGTTTGGTCTTGATGACTATGAGCCAATCTTATTTGCCTGGTAATCTACTTGGATAATTAGCAAAGTAGACTTGGCTAGGCTGGCTAGCAATGATAAATGGGCCAAGCTTTTTATATCTCCTACCTACTTTACATCTACTATATCATATTGTGGATGTACTCTTATACCTTTATTCTACACTGAATCAAACCAATCATAATTAAAAAGATACATGGTGTTTCCATCACTTGGATATTCCAATTATAACACTCTCTTAAGACCCTGTAGTACTTAGAATCATCACTTGTATGGGTGTTTCCTCTTACAAAAACCCCAAAATTTTCTATCTTTCTATCTTTACATCAAGATTTGGTTTGAAATTTGTAGCCATTGACCAAAAAAATTGGCAAACATTCCACTAATTTATTTTGTCCCCAAGCTAGATACAATAATCCTTGATACTATAAATCACTTTCTTGAGTGTGAATTTAATTGATTTATCAAATATAGGTATGTTATTAGCATATTTACTGTGTTAACTCATTAAGAGAAGTGAGAATAAGTAGTTGAAGTACATACCATATTTTTGAACCAATTTGAAAATTCTATTTCAACTCTCTTTTGAAATTCTTTTGATATTAACATACTCAAATCATCAATAAAACTCCTATAAATTTTAAGTATTTATGATTTATGAGTTATAATTATATGAAAAGTTAACTCATACTTACTTGATATATGACTCAACTTCATCGCAATTAAGCAACACGTATAATATGGCAGCTCTCATCTATATAAAAGTTAAACAACATGCAGTGCTAGCACCTGTGGGCTCACCATAACCATTGAATAAAGATATAATTAAAGATTTAAATTTTTATATATTACCCAGATTTTGAGTTACAGTACTCCTTGTTGATTATGACACTAGGTCAAAGTAATATGAGTAAAATTAGGTTATCTCATATATTAAATGTGCTTCACAAATTAATCATTTAGGATGTGCTTCATTCTTAATAGTCTTCTTAAGTTAATTTAAATATCCCTAAATAGGATATATCAATCGATATTGAATAGGCCCACCATCTGTAGCCTTATATGGTAAAAGCCTGGGTAGATGCTCCATTGAGTCAAAAAATGTTAAAAGATATATCTTCTCATATTTACATAGAATAAAAGGAATATTATACATCATATGAATCAAGTGCTCTATATTTAAATATGCAAAGCATAAATCCTTAAATGATGCTTAGCTCAATCAAGGGCTTTAAAATTGGATCTAGAAAACAACTGAGGATAGTGGGTGTTTGATTGAAAAATGTTAAGTTTTGGAAAAGATTAATTAGCTTTGGGTGATTTAATTTCTTAAATTTTAATCTTGAAATTGAACACATCATTATGAATAATATATTACCCTGAGAGGAAAAAATATCATTTCCTAATGGATTCAATTTATAGATTGAAAGATCATCCTAATTATCGTAGTCAAATTTGGGAAAGAACTATATATGACCTGAAGGGTAAAAAATGATCATTTATTCAGGCATTTAATTATGATAATTTAGATGAAATATCATTAAATTTATAATCAAAGTTATGATAATAATTTATTTATCTTTCTAAGGGAAGAAGATATCATTCATTATTGATCATTTGGAAAAGATGATAATGATCGTTGATTTGGACTTAAATTTTCCCAAACATAATTTTTGAGGTTTTAAAAAATTAATTTTTCAAATTTGTTTGATCTAGGTTACTAAATCTCATATGAGCGTAAGCCCTCATAGTTAATTACTTTGTAGGAAAATTTCTTACGAATACTCTCGATTAAAATAGTGGAAGAAATTTTATTTTGAGATTTAAGGCTTGATATCAATGGAAGTGAGGTTAGAAATTCAACAGAGATTGGATCAAAGTGGAATTCTTATTCCTAAATATCAAAGGAGAAAAAGTAAGAGGTGCTTTGGAATTCTAAAACATTTTAGAAGCACCCCAGCTTATCCTAATTGATAGGCTTGAATTCTAGAGTGAAGAGAATTTTAATTTGAATTATTAGTTTTATTTAAAGGTTGGGATTAGATTCCTAGGGGTTGAGGTCTTATAGCCTAAGCATGCCTTTGAACCTAAATCTAAATTGGGTACTAAAAATCAGTGACTCAAACCTAACTAATGCAATGCAGGATCTGGACTTACCCAGGCCTAGATTGGGTAGTTAGCTGAACACCTAAATATTTCAAAACTATGAGTCTGGTCTTTTATGTGAGAGTTATAGGGATGTTAAGTTAAGTTTAAGGAGTTCAGGCCAATATCTAGAGCATATCCTAATCAGGCCCCTTAACTTATATTGGGTAGTATGAAGTTTAAAGTAAATGTAATTAAATTTTTGACTGATTTTAATTTATTTTTAATGCAGTGCATGCTAATTGACTCAATGAATGCTTAAATAAAATATGAAGCAATTTTAGAAAGGCTTAAAAATAGGTTTTTCTCAAACGATTGCATAGATTCTCCTTGAAAGATCTTCACCCTCATAGGCCAGGTAGTCTACCAAAACCCACAAGTAGGAATGTGCCTAATAGAGAAAAGAAAGTGCAACAAAATATAATGTGAACTCCCGGCAGTCCCGGGATTACTTCTTAAAATGTTAGAATTTTTATGTTATCTTAAAAATTTTAGTTTAATTAAAGTAGGAAAAGTTTTAAGGTTCCCTCACGAGCCTCCGATCTAGTTCCAGGAAAAATCAAAGATTGACATGCAAAATTGACAAAAACTACTATAAGCATATAATTTTATATCATAATCAACACATCAATCATTAATCAAACTAATTAATTTAATATTCAAATTGAAAAACCATGTGGCAAGTGCCACTTAATATTATAACCCAGGCTTTATTAAAAGTAAAGTGGCCAGGTACCAGTGATAACAGCCCAAATTTTACTCCTAAGACTTAAGTGAATTTGAAAATGGGATCCTTCTCAATCTTCACTTCTTCATCCTTCTGTGGGGCTCCGTGGATCGTCAGATCCGAATATCCAAGTGAAAAGAAACTCCTCCATGAAGGGATGTTTTCTTTCCTCCTTGGATACTCAAAGTATCCTAATCTAAATCTTCAAATGAAAGGGACTCTCCCCTAAGGGATGTCACCCTTCTCTTTGAATTTAAAATTGGATTTATGTCCCATCTCAATTATCATTAGACATAATTATAACTCAAATATATTAAATTATATTGAAGGGAATTTAAAATCTAGACTTACATCACATACAGGATTATCTTAAGTAATTACATTTAAATCATCCTAAGCAGTTAATATAATAAAATTTAAAATACTCAAACTACCCACACGTGGCAATGCTCTTTTAATTTTAAAAGGGGTATTTAGCACAGTAGTGGTACATGTAGCAATTTAATATTTATGATGTTACCCCCTTTTATTATAAATGCTCTATATGAGCATGGTCACCAACATAAGATTGAATTACTATAAATTATCCCTAACCTAGGGGTAAATCTAACACCCATCAATCACATTATAGAGTATAGAAATTATATAAACAATCACATCAACATTAAAAACTAGCATGCAGTGAAAAATAAAAAATCTCGATACATAGTAGAAAAGTAAACACCTACCTAGCCTTTGTTCAGAAGTGGTGCCCTAGCAAACCATCTAAGTATGTGTAATAGGCTGTGTGGTTCAAATATGTCTTATATCGGGTAATTAGTTAAAGTTGTCTAATGTTTGGGTTGTCCGAAGGTTGAAGGATAAATTGTGTTAGAGTTCAAATAATAATGTGTTAAGGTTTATTTTTTAAAAAATTATATTTTTAAGGTTGATTGATTAAATGGATTTAATTTAGTTAGAAATTAAAGGACTAATATAATTTAATTAATTGAATTAGTTGTTAATTTGTAGGATTAGATAAATTTAAAATTTTCATCAATCAGTTCATGGCGTTATTTCATAGGATCGAGGAACGAGACCTCCTTAGGGCACAAAGCCCCACATCGTAAGGTAGTCCAGTCTAAAAACCTAATTGATGTAGTTGAATTAAGACTTTTTAATTTTTGTTAAATTATTAATGATCAATTGATTTTAAGGTTTACACTCCATTGAATCCATTTGTGGCATTGTGCCACTAGGCTTGAGGAACCAAGCCTCCTTGGGACACTTAGCCATGCATCCTGAAGTAGTCTATCCTAAGAACTTCATCTTTGGAGTGGTTGTTATATATTAAAGGGTTGGTAGATTGATTTTATTAATCAATTTAATAACTTCTGGAATTTTAATTGATTTTTATTTTTATTTTTTTGAATTTTTTGGATTTTTTTAATCATTAAATTAAGGGGTCATATATTAGCTTTTAGATTAAGATTGATTTCTAGAAAGTCAATATTTTTATTAAATATTAAATTGTAGGATGAGCAATTAGACTATAAGTTTGTTGAATTTGAATTTTTTTATAATTAGTTATAAATTTTTGAAGTTTGAGTTAAAATTTTAACTAAAAGTTGACTTTTTGATTAAAGTTAAATTCTGGAGTTTTGATATTTTTCTCAAATACTAGACCTAAAAATGAGTTATTAGGCTTTAATTTTGTTGGAATGAGATTTTTCTATATTTAATTATAAATTTTTAAAGTTTGAGTTAAAATTTGAACTAGAGTTGACCAAAAAGTTAACATTTTGATTTTAAGTGATTTTTGATGATTTGAAAAATATTAGACTTTACGTGGAGTACAATGACTTTAAATTTACACAATTTAGAGTTTTCTATATTAAGTTGTAATTTTTCAAAATTTTGACCTAATTTTAAACTAGAATTGACCCGATAGTTATTTTTTTGAGTTTAATATATTTCTATTGGTTTGTTATTTTTAGAAAATATTAGACCTCAAATGGAGTTAAATGACACTAAGTTTGGCCAATTTAGATTTTTTTGGAATTAATAATGATTTTTCAAAAGTTTAGCTAATTAATTAATTTTTTAAATTATTTAATTAAGAAAGTTTTGATTGTCTTAATCCAAACTCATCTTAAATTGTATAAAATCACACCCAAAGGTCAAATATGACCCATGAGAATTTTTTAGGTGTTTTAAATTTATTTGCAATTTTTAATAATTTTTAATTTTTTTATTTAATTAATTATTAATTTTCACTAAAACTTAAATTAAAGTTAAATTAAAAGTCCAATGATGGAGCTTTATTTTTCCCAAATAGAGGATAAACTTTTGGTCAGTTTGTTATATTATTTGTAATTTTTTAATTTAATTTTGATTTATTACAATTGTTCGAACTTTTTGTGTCCCTAAAAAGGCTGAATTTTGGCTTGATGAATTTTCTTACCTAATGACCTCCAAATCCAGTGAAATTATAAAATGTCACTAAGTTCAATATTCTAAAGTTTTACCCTTATTGGGTGTGTATATAATTTTCTAGAATTTTTTTACGTTAACTAGACATTAGCCTTAATTATTTTTCCTAGGTGTCACTACTGCTCAACTAGGTTTGAAACTTTGGTCACCTAACCCTGGTAAACATGCAAGCACACCACAGCAATCAGATATCATAATTATACCAATTTGGAAAGTTATGAATTTTAAAAATTTTGGGTCCATAATGGAGCAATTACTTTATAAATTCTTCATCCCACAACACTCCATTAAGCATATAGACCTAGGAAAAATGCAGAGGATGCCTAAGATGCTAAAAAATTATTTCACCAAAAGTTGGGTCCATTTTGACCACTAGATTATAGAAAAATAAATTGCTTAAAATTAGAGAGGAAATCTAAATCCTTTGGGTGCAGAAAATCTTCAGTAAGTGCCGGTTTCTTCAAAGAATTTTGAAACAAGTTGATGACATTATAATTATCACCATCAATCAAAATACCCTTTTCATTAAACATACACTCCTGAATGTATTTCCTGAAAGCAAGAATAGATAAGATATCCACTTGAGAGCTATCCTAATGAAGGCAGCCGATACCAAAAGCACCTAAGAACCAGCCTTTACAATCTCTGAAAACTCCTCCTATGTCAGCTTTATTGTTTTTATTTAAAGAATCATCCAGATTTACCTTGATCCAACCAGTATATACAGCTGATTAGCATCCCAGTTCTCCAGAATCAGACAAGTTTGAAACGAAGCAATAACATGAATGATCGAATTTGAAGTAATGATTGAACAACTATCTTCAGAATCTCCATGAGCTAGCTTGTTTTCGCTTTTCCAACAAAAGAATACCACCGAACAAAATAAATTGCCAAGGAAAGGATTCAATTCAGCAAGTTTATTCAAAAATCGATAACAATCAACCTAAGAATCAAAATCAGGAATAACAAAATTTCGAGCAGCAAGCAAGTCCATCACTTTTTTAATCATAATGCATTGAACAGCTACATGTTCAACATCCTCCCCATCCACACATCCTCTTGGGCGAACTTCAAACTCAATTAGTCTCCTATAATGAAGGAAACCATTCGTGGGAATAACATCCCTGCACAGACGCCACCAAAAGAGTTTAATATTCGGCCTTAACTTGAATTTCTTCATCAAGCGCTAATTATCATCTTCCATATTGTCTTCCTAAATCTTTTCCAAGGCAAAAGCTACTATAGATTTACTTGTACATTTACAAGTAAGCTCGAGCTGATCTTCACCAAAACCTAAA
Organism: Dendrobium chrysotoxum; assembly: GCA_019925795.1. NCBI lineage: Eukaryota > Viridiplantae > Streptophyta > Magnoliopsida > Asparagales > Orchidaceae > Dendrobium > Dendrobium chrysotoxum. The sequence continues at coordinate 44,914,365 of CM034302.1, forward strand.
TGAATGGGAACCAAAAGAATATTCTCAACCATCTGATGCCCCAAACAAAGCTTCAGTTTATTCATATCCCAATTCCCATCAGAGATAAAGGCCGAGAGACGAAGGAATTCTGGACTTAAATCAGCTACAAAAGTAGGACACTTACCAATTCTCTTGTCAAGGATCCAAATATCTTTAATAGTATCCACTTATCACCATTAGAGATTTTCCATCTCATGATAGGATGCAAAAAACCTGCTCCATCAAAGGACTTTCCACTTTAGGAATCAACACAACATTAGTCTCTCTCCAAACAAGGCAAAGAGTACTAGATTTTAAAAAATCATTGATAGCCATCCACATATCATTTTGGATAATTAACCAATAAGACTTGATAAAAGAGTAAGTAATGCCATCATTACCTAGAGACTTGTTAGCTCCCAAATGTTAAATAACCTCCTCCAGCTCCTCCCTAGAGAAATCTTTGTCAAGAATTCTTTTATCTTCATCATCGAGCTTCTTAGAATAAGAAGGCCAACCTCCCAAGCTATAGTTATGTAACTTCCATTTTTTTTAAAGAAATCCATAAATATGTTTTCCATATTTTGATGGTCTTCAACAATCAGCCCTTCATTGTCTTTAACAAGATTGATCCAGTTACCATTTCTTCTAGCCGTAGCATATGTATGAAAGAACTTAGAATTAGAATCACCATCATTCATCCATTGCACTTTCGCTCGCTGCTTCCACCAAGTGCTGAGACGCTCGAGAGTAGAATTAAGTTCAGTCACCTTGGACCTCATATATAATAATTTCTGATCTGATAGACCTACTTCTTCCACTTCTTCCTCTTACAATTCTAGAATTTCCTTTTTTAAGCTCTCGTTCAAGTCAAGTAAGTTTTTTGTGCTTAGCCTTACTCTAAAAGAATAAAGTTCTCAATGTTCTTCTGTATTTTTTATTTAGAATTTTTGCAGAGTTACCAAACAATGGTTTATTCCAAGAAACCCACACTATAGAATGCAAAGTAGGGTAAGTAGACTAGACATATTGAAACATAAAATTTGTCCTCCTCCTAAGCCCAGAAGACAAGATTTTAATCATGATGGGGCAATGGTCTGAAGCTATTCTTGCCAAGTGCCTCACCACCACAATGTTTAAGAGATTTAAAGCAGCACAGTTGAGGAGACACCGATCCAACCTCTCTAATATACAACCTCTACCAATTTTATTATTACACCAAGTGTACTTAGGACCCATAAATCCTATATCATGAAAATCACAATCTTTCATTAAAGATAGCATGTCTTGAGGTCCTTGGGAAAGAATAAATTTTTTACCACCTCTCTTCTCATCTTGAGACAAAATACAATTAAAGTCTCCTCCAATGATCATAAGAATTTTTCTACCTGTAAGCGACTCCAAGTTTCTCCAAAGGATCTTCCTTTCACAATAATCCTTACTACCATAAACTATGGCTAACAACCACATCCCTTTATTATGAATGTTCAATTCACCCATCACTACTTGGTCGTTTGCTTCACTAATAGAAAATGAAGCCAAATATGACCTCCAATAAACCATAATGCCACTAGATAAGCTTGCTGCATGAAACAAGAAAAAATCCCATTTATCTCCAATAAATCTTTTGAATTCAAACAACTCCATAGATGAAATCTTAGTTTCAACAAGGCCCACAAAAATTGCATCATTATCCTTCACAACCTCTTTCAAATACCTGGAGGCTTCAACTTTCTTAGCCCCCCTACAATTCCAAAAAAATTATGGAACTCATTTAATCTTTGATCTGGGATTAGACCCACTACCAATCTTCTTATTCGACTCACACTTTCTGGTTTTGGACTTCAAGGTTGTATTACCCAAGGATTTAAGTTCTTTTTGCAATTTGAACTTAGCCACATTCAAATTACTATCCTCCACAATATCCTGTGTGTTTTCAATATCCTTCTCAACCTCCACTAGCTCACCCTCTTCTTTTTCATTTCCTGTACAGTCCAACAAACTTTCCACATTTCCTCCCTCATCAACCGAGTGAAGCATCATAAACTTATTGGTCTCCTCTTGTATTTCATGATTTAGAGTCACCTCCTTACCATGGATAGATTTTAGCATCAAAAGATCAGCAGATTTTTGAGTCCAATCCTCGGTAAGACTCAATTCTTCATCCACTTCTCTAATATAATGCCATCAAATGATTCCATCTTAGCCAACATCTCATTAGGCTGATTAAAATTACTCACAGGATCTGAACTTACAGATTCTTCATTAACAAGTCTTCTTTATGCTTCACCCTCTGCAACAACCAATTTGTCTACATTTCCCTCATTTATCTCCAAATTCATACTAGCCTCCAGCTCCTTATCACCCAGTCTGACAGATTTCCCTATCTCCTTATTAACAATTTTGTTTTGAATCATCTTACTGTCCATCCTTTGCACCAGATTCCTCTAAGGAACACCCTAAAAAATGTTCTATTTTCTATTATAAATTACATGAATCCATGGCCCATAAGTAGTATTAGTATCCATTCCTTGTCCCAAATCTTCATGGTTCCGTAGATTTTATTTCTTAAGTTCACCACCAAGATCAAAGACCATCGAAGAACCCTTCTTACTTTCAGTCTTCACATGCCCAATCAATCCACATTCAAAGCAAAAAGAGGAAATCTTATCGTATTCAATCTTTTAAAAAAATCTTCCCACCATACTTTCCACCCAAACACCTAAAGGAAGAGCTTTATCCAACTTCACACGAACACAAACCCTAGAAAATTCTCTTCTCCCCCATTGGAACATGTTGCAATCTAACATCATTGGTAATCCCACCATAGAAGCAATCCTTGCCACATTCACCTCATCCCAATATTGTAAAGGCAATTGAGGCATTCTAATCCATATTGGAGAAGAAAGACCTTTAATATATGAGGGAGAGAACTATGGGGACCATCTATCCATGCCTGTAATGTGGCCATTTACGAACCATGGGCCTCCAAAAGAATTCCATCCAGAGCTTTAGCTGTTTTGAAAGAACACAAAAACAAACCCCTCCCTAGGGTAGTGAAATGAAATTGATAAAATTGGGCCCATTGGCGCCTTAATTCCCAAGCCACTATATGTGAAGGGATATCTTTACCAAAAACTTTATCAACTAGAGAATTATGAAGCCTTTTAGCATTCAAAACATCATTAGGCTCGTCCAATTTCACTGCCTTACCATTATCCGTCAATACAGTGTCCCCTTCTTCGAAATTCAGTTTAATATATGGTTTTTTAAGCCATGGATTATCTATATTTTTCTCAATCCCATTGTTCACAGGGAAATGATCAAATATCGGCACTGTATCCTTGACAATAATCGAAGAAGATCCAACTGTACGACCATTAGGAACTTCTTCAATAGTATTACAAAAATTCTTGTTAAAACTAAATAGAGAATTTGCATTTATCACACTATCGCCAGGGATTGCATTTGAATTGCCAATTCTATTAACAAAAGATTCATACCTGACAAAGAAGCATTGGTTTTTAATGGAGAAAAAATTTTGATTTCATCAAACGCGATGTTCTACAGTTAGAAACCTGAGAAACAGCTTTACCCTTACCTTCCACATACATTTTCTTCACCGAACCAGAACCATTTTTTCATTAATAACTAAAGAGCCTAATGACCTTCTCTTACCTACATCATCAGCTTCTCGAATCAAACCAACCTTCAGTTGAGCCAATTCGCCTATATCCTGAAAGAATAAACCACCATCAAGGTGGCCATTCACCAAAGAGGAGACCGATGGCTGGCAGTGATCTGCTGCCATCCCCTAACCACCTGCACCGAAAATGAAAAAATTAAGAAACAAGGAAATTTGAAAAAAGGGATTTTCTTAGATTTTTATTTAGTTAAATGAGTTATTTTGACCCATTTAAGGCCTTAATGGGTTATTTTGCCAACCAAGATTGACTTGTTCAACCAGGTTGATCTAGGACCTGGATCTGAGCTCAATAAATTTGAATTGATATTTAAAGTTTGTTAGAGGTGTTTCCAGGGTTTGGCGAGGTTATTTTAATCAAATCAACTATTTTAACCCTTGAAGGGCTATTTTTGTCAACCTAGGTTAACTTGATCAACCAGGTTAAACAAAGACCTGAGTTTGGGTTTAATAGGTTTGGTATAACATTTGGAGTTGAATGAATGTGATTTCATGCAATTTGGAAGTTATTTGGTTTAAATGACTATTTAGATCCCTTAGGGGTACTTTCATCAAAATTGGTTGACCTGGCCAACCAAGTTTGACCAGGGTCAGGGTTTGAGTCCAATACACCTAATGATGATTAGAATGCATTCAAAGAGGTTTTGCAGCTTAATTTAAAAAGGTCATATTGAAGTCTATAGAAAACTCTAAAACTGCCCTAAAGGGCATTTTGGGAGTTTTGACCCCTAGTCAATTGGGGGTCAAAGTGGGTCCCCAAAAATGCATTTTATTATTCAACATGTCATAATTAAGGGTTTGGATGTGATCAGAGGGTTTGGAGAAGGCTTCAAGGTCAAAATCCACTGGGTGGCAGGTCTAGTGGCATAAGCTATTAATATTTAAAGGTTTTATAGCCTTTGAAAATTAATTCAATTTTTAGGGTTAGAGGCCTTAGATTGAGCTTAAATTTTGATGATAGACCCTAAGGGTATGCTTAATTAATATGCAATTGATAGATCATGAATCAGAGATCATTTGACTAGGATTTGAAATGTTTGAAAATTCATTAGAAAAGGCTATCAGGATAGGGCCTTTGAACCTTAGATTTTTGTCTAAATTTCTTATTTTAAACTGCATCGATCTTAGAGTCTAAGTTGATCTAGGATTTGGATTTGTTTTAGTGACCTCATACAAAAATGAGGTCAATAAATGGACCCAATAGGTGTAGTAGAATGAAGTTCTACCGCACATATTAACGTTGGGTGAATTGAAAGGTTAGGACTAGAATTTGGATTCCAAAGAAAAATAGAAGGATATTTCTACCAATTTGAGTTTAAATTAATACAAGGGTAGTGCCGTTAAGGATGTATTTTACCACTAATAAATCTAATCCTAAGGAAGGAAATAACCTAACCTTAAGGAGAAGAAAAGTGAATGATCATATAGGAAGGAAGAACTCCTAACTATATAGGATTGAGTTTAAATTTGAGATTAGGATTGTGCCACAGAAGGTGTGATCATCACTAAGATGTCTAATACTAAGGAAAGAAAGCAAGATGATTCACATATAACCTTAAGGAAAAGAGAACCAAAGGATCTTGTGGGAAGGAAGCATTGCTTCCTATAGAGGATTGGTCTTGAGATTTGAAGTGTAGAATTGTGCCACAAAGGGCATGCTCCATCACTAAGGGATGATCCGGTGAAGAAAAAACTTGCTCTATACGAAAGTTCACATCTAGTTTTTTTGAAACTTGGATGGTTCCATGACAGGCATACTCCACCACTAGTGGATGATCATGTGGGGATGAAATAAGCTCCACACAAAGGATCGAATCAAGATTTTAAAACTAAGATGGTGCCATAATGGGCATACTCCATCACTAGTGGATGATCATATAGAGAGGAAACTTGATCCACACACAGGATTGATTCAAGATTTTAAAACTAGGATGGTGTCATAATGGGCGTACTCCATCACTAGTGGATGATCATGTGGGGAGGAAACTTACTCCACACAGAGATCGAATCTAAATTTTGAAGATAGGATAGTGCCACAATGGACGTACTCCATCACTAGTGGATCTAATCCTAGGGAAAGGAAGCTTGAGGACTCACACCAATCTAAAAGTTCCTTAAGGTTGTTAGGCCCTTATGAACTAGTCCCGATGCTAAACAAAAGGGGGGTGAATTAGTTATTTTAAAAATTCTTGAACAAAAAGAAAAATCCTTTTAAAACCGTTTGAATATTTTAAACACAAATAGTTTAAGTGGTGGTAGATAAAAAATATTGATGTTTTCAATATAGAACAAATCAAAAAAATATGTAGAAATTAAAGTGTAGAAAAGTAAATGAAAAGAGCACACCAGCGTTTATGAGTGGTTCGGTCAAGTTGACCTACGTCCACTCCCCAAAGCCTCCCCTCAAGGTATTGCATTAAAACTATAGTGACTCTCCTTTTGCACCTATAGCAAGGTGGAGAAGCCTGTACAAAATCTTTTCACTGATACTGGCCAGGCAGAGAACCTAGACTCCTTTTGCTTTCTCCTAAAGTAGATTGAGAACCCCAACTCTTTTACTTTCCCCTGAAGCAAGAAGAGAACCTCAACTCCTTTTTCTTCCTCCTAAAGTAGGTAGAGAACCTCAACTCCTTTTGATTCCTTCTGAAGTAGGCAAATAACCTCGATCTTGTGCTAATAAAGACCTCCCTAGATCCACCAAGGAGCCAAGGATGACGATTAGAGAAGATGACTTGAATCCTTACTTGGAGAAACCTTTGTGAACCTCTCATAAACTCGCCCTCACAAGATTCTCTCTCTCCTTCTCTCCTTCTCCTTATCTAAGCTCTTTTTGTTCAAGACAATAGTAAAAGATGTTTAACATCAACTACAGAAGAGCTTAAAATAGGAGGGCTAAAAAAGTATCCTAAATTTCAAGTTACCATCAAAGATCATCCAGGATGATCTCGCTATCATCCTATATGATCAGTATAAAAATAGCATTTCTAGCCTGGATGATTTAGGTCTCCTATACAATCAGACCACATGGTTTGTTCTGATCATCCAGAATGATGTGGTCATCATCCTGTATGATTAGTTCAAACATACATTTTCGTCCAGCAGATAATTCGGATGTCCAGGAGATGAGCCAAGATGATATGTAGAAATATAACTAATTGTCCAGGATAACATCTCGATCTTCCTGTATGATTAGTTAAAATAGACATTATCATCCAGCAGATAAATCGGGTCATCCTGCAAACTTAGGAGTAATATTAAGGTTTTAGCAAAGGATCGTCCAGGTCGATTTTGTAATTATCCCGGATAATGTGATCAATCAATCAAACCTTAATTACTCTCCTAATCAAGGGATCATTTTAGGTATAATTGTAATGAATCGTCCAGGATGATATGGAATCATCCTGTACGATCAGAATATAATTCTAAAATAAAATATTTCCTAAAATGTGATTGGGGCTGATTTCTGGATTTATACTGATCGTCCTGTACAATAAAACATCATCCAGGATGATAAGATAAGTAAACTTTTTTTTTGGGGGGGGGGGGGGGGGGGGGGGGGGGGAACCCCACGGAGGGGGCTTACATGTTTATTCAGGAAAAAAAATTACACGGTCCTTAAAGAGGCCTCAAGCTTACTACTACTCGAACGAGCTACAAAAGAAAGCAAAATAAAAGACCGAAGAGCTCGAGGTCCCTACTAATCAAAAGTATAAAAACCCTAGGTATATTCTACAGTGCATAAGGATGAGCACCCAAAAATAAGGTGAGAAACAAAAAAGCGGCAACTAGCTCCATCATCTTCTCCAGAGCGAGCTCTCTACTAACACCTGCAAAATCAAAAATCTATAAAAAAGGCGTGAAGCCCAAGATAGTCATAATATAAATTAAGGCAGAGTCAAGTAGACCAATCCTAGCAGCTATCAATAATACAGGTTCTAATAAAGCTAAACCAAATATAACCAATTGCCAAACAATATCCACCAAACAGTAGGAATAAAAGCAAAACTAGAGACAATCTAAACCAATAACACTGAAACTATAGGCTGAAGCTGCCAGAGATATGAGAAACATAGCCAAGCACAACATAAGCAGGATCCCCAACCTCTCGGAAGGCATCACCCACCATAAACAACCAGATCCAATAGCAAATAAAATAAGCACAAGACTAATATAAATAACAACGGGCCACTTCACATTTAAGACCAGCACCAATAGGTAAATCCCAATAGCAAGAAAACCATTGGCTAAACATAACCCAAACACATGAATACCCGGATAATAAAATAAAGAGCCCCCAAACCTATCAATAGCCATGCCCCCACAAGCAAGAATATAAAAGACTAAGACCAACCAAATCTAAGAATTACAGTTCAGCACAGGACCAAACAACCACCATAGAATGCTCCAGAAGAACCAACCAGAATAATACCAATCAGCATAACAAATAAGGAGCACAATAACTGGATACAAAGCAAAAAAACAACCACTACCGAAGGAGGCAAAAAGCACCAACCCAGAACAAAACCTCCCACAAACAGCCAGCATAACAGGAAGGTGCTAGGCCAAACCAAGAGGCAATAAAACCAACCATATATAAGTAGAATAGCAGAAAGCACTAAAACACCATGTAGGGAGACAAGGAAATACCTCCCAAAGCAAGGAATAAAAAGAACTCAACCCAACAAACACCTTAGATTCTAACGTAGGTAACACCAATAACATCAAGTCTAAGAAGACCTTTAAGCTCCAAAGGAATATTGGACCCAATAAAATCAGAGACAAACTCTAATCCACACCCCCATTGAGCAGGCCGAGTTGCACAAGCATTACCATCTTTGCAAATATGATGGAATGAATAATTCAAAAAAATTAACAGATTCTTAGTCTCCCTCACTTGATAAAACAGATCAAGATCACGAATCCTCAGCAGAATTTAAAAAAAGGAAATTATAATTAGAATTAACCTCAATAAAAACATTAGATAAGTTAAGAGAAATATACACCCTTAAACCATAAAGAATAGCCATGGTGGTAGCACAGAAATCATCACCATTCTATAAAGGACCTACAAAGGCCATAATAAGACTATCATTACTATCTCTGATAACCCCACCATAACCCACAGACGAATCAATGCTAGCACCATCCACATTTAGCTTATAAAAGTTGATGGGGGGTTTGGTCCAGTAGATGATTCTAGAATCTTCGACAGTAGGACCACCCTCCAAACTAAGACCTAAAGCAGAACCAACAAAAGAATAATTTTTAAAATTCTTAACAGAGAGCAATTTAATAGAAAAAAAGCCTAAACCTTATCTTTCATATTCTTAATCACCTTATGGTGATTCATACAAACACCATTAAATAAAGAATTATTAATTTCCAATCATAAATAAAATAAAGTGAGAGAAGAAACAACATTTCTGAGGTGCCCTTTAGACTTAATAAACCAAGCATTAAGTAAACAGTTAAGGGATAAATGAGCATTAAAATATTCAATTGAAACATGTCATCAAAATAAACACATGTTTTAGCAGCAACAGGTCCAGAAATAAAAATATGATGCATATTCTCCATATGGTAACAATATTGGCACTTGGAAGGCAAAATAAAACCTCTTTGGATGAGATTGTCATCCGTGGGAATGAATTTATGTAGGATTTTCCAAACAAAAATAGACACAATAGAAGGAATACTTTTATGCCAAATCATAGAGAAAATATTATCAATATTCTTCCTAGATCTAAAAGCATGCCACACATTCTTTAAGTAAAAATAACCATCTTTAGACAAATCACATAAGATAATATTATTAGAATCCATATTAATAGGCAGATTCAAATTTTGATGAATAACATAATCCAAAATAACATTAGAAATCTTCTCATAGTCCCAATAATTATCAGTAAAGAAAAAATTAACTTAATAGCCATAATGGAAGAAGAGTTCAAAATGGAGTCAATAGACTGCTTACCCAACCAACGATCTTGCCAAAAAAAAATATTACCTTCTCCAAGCCCCCAAGAAAAGAAAGGCACAACAGTCCATTTAACCTTGCGAAGCCTCTGCTACACTTTGGAATAACCTTTATTAAAATAGCAAGTATTTGGGTGCTTACCAACACAATACTTAGCAAATATGAATTTAGCCCAAAGGCCCACTTTAGCAAAAAAATTATACCATAATTTAAAATAAAAGGCACAAGCCAAATCATTCATACTTTACAACCTAAGCCCCCTTCCTCAAAAATACTTGATAAGTTAAGTAAACTTAATAATCAGGGATGCCCTAATTAGGGTTTCTACTTTGAGCTAATTATCTTGGATAATTTTGGATCATCCTGTATGATATGATCAAAATTCACAAAACTCTCAAACTTATGAAATTTCTCTCATAAGTGTGTGTGTGAAAGATTAATTAACATCAGGATCCACCTTATTACATTTGACTCAAGAAAAGATAAAAATCATTGGAATTAAAATTATAGACTGGCTCAGTCCTAATCTACCTAATCTTAAGCTGGCTTGAATTCCATTTGATTTTGTAGACTGAAAAAATTAGCAAGCAGGGAAACTGAAATAGAAGTGCAGTAGTAACAGTAGTAGAGAAACATAAATATTTGTTATCATCAAAATTCTAATGCTCAAATCCAGATTTGCAACAATCTACCCCTTTTTTATGATGGCAAATATTTGTTGGACAATTTCAAATCAAGCAATATATATACATATATATATATATATATAATTAAAAAATATTAAAAAAATAAAGTAAAGGAGAGTAATATAATATAAGAAACACAAAACAAATTTTACTAAAATAATAATACAACACTAACACACTAACACTACTCCCCCTTTTAATATCATAAATAATAGAGGAAAAACACCAAACAAAGCAAAATAGAATAGAACATCAGTATAAGCATCACATAAAAACATTAAGCAAACTAAAGGTAAGAAGGATCCTGATCAGGTGAAGGAAGTTGTGGTGGTTGAAAGAAACTGTGAATGGTAGTGAACTGCTCCCCAAAGCAAGCCATATCTTAGTCGTACTGCTGCTGTTGTTGGGCTACATAGGCATTAAAGCAATCAACATCCGCGGTATGGTGCTGCTCCTGTGTAGCTATGTAGGAGTCATACCTAGCTTCTCACTGGTCAAACCTCTCCACCAGCTGATTCAGTAATGACTGCTGGCGGATAAAAATAGGTACATGAATAGCTTCTTCTTCTCCTCCTGTAGCTTGCTCGTGCTCTGGATGGAGATGAGTGCTGTGAAGGACATGGAAGGAGTTATTGGTTTAGTAGGAAGGATGATAATCTTATGGGGTAGGAAACTGAAGGTTGTACTTAGTTTTATGTATGTAGGCAATAATGTGTCCCAAGGCCAGATTTAGTTTTCTCCTATGTCTGAGATCCTGAATGCTAGCTAAGTGTTCAATGTATCAGAATAGAAGATCAGTAGCATTGAATTCCCTACAAGCCATTATGTAATAATTGGTGATGGAGAGTAAAGGAGTAATGTGAACATGGTCACCAGCTTTTGGAATGATAGAAGTTCTAAGGACATGTTGGATGGTCCTAACATCTATGACTAAAGAACTAGAAGCACCATCATGGAAAGGGGCATTTTTTTTCCTTAGATACTAATTAACAGGGGTCCAATTGAAATCAGGATCTGAGATAAAGAAATGAAGCTTCTTTCTAGTGGTGGAAAGTTGAAGTTCATGGCAGTCCTTATAAGTTAATTTTATAGGACATCTATTGACATAGGATTGAACTGTAGTGTAGGCAGAGTTAATTCTTAGACTAGCAAAGAATTCATATAGCAGTTCAAAATTAAAAGGGAATGTGAGGGTCAGAATGAAGGTAACCGTTGTATGGGTGAATAGATCTTGTACCGGATAGGTCAGTGTGCAGGGATTGATAGGTTTGGATGATGTAATCCCAGCAGACTTGTATAGAAGGTATGCAGCCTAATCAGCTACCTTAGTGAATTTAGGGTCTACAGTTCCTCTGTAGGAACTTCTAGTCAGCATCCGAGAATGCTTGCCACCATCCATAGAGAAGATTTGAGTGCTAGGGATTGAGAGAAGCGATTTTGGGGTGAGAAAAGCCTTGATTTGAAGCAATAATGACGTCCAACATGATTGGTCTAATAGTCTATCATATCATCTAGGACGATCAGATATCGACCAAGATGATTAGACACAAGCGATCATCCCAAGGAGTTATTCTAGATGACTGTTGATGAAAAGTATCATCCAGGATAATTAGGTGGATCATCTCGGATAATGACTATTAATGGATCATACTAACCTAATTTAAATTATCCATAATATTTTCAATATGGATCATCTAGGATAAACAGGTGGATGGTCTAGGATGATTACCAATAATTTGTTCAGATCAGCTGTTGGATGTGTGATGGGTGATAAGATGATCATATCATTTAGGGTGATGTGGATCGTCCAGCATGATGTGAATAAAATTTGGAAAAACTGAATGATGGACAGGAATGATCAGAGGACTCCATAATACAAAACTTTAAGTAAAAAATACCAAAAAAAAAAAACAAGACAAAAAGGAAACCAAAAAGAAAACAAAAGGTATTTTTTTAATCGATCAACTCCAATAAATGAGACTTTTTCCTCAAGTTTAAATTCAAAGGCCAATCAGAGGAAATTGATGACGCTGAAATCGAGAAAAGTTAGAAAATTGATTTTTGTAAACCCTACCTCAGACACCTTACCAGTTCAAATTCCTTTTTAACAAAAATCTAATTCAAAAGGAAAGAAACTAGATAAGAAAAGTGATCCTTTCAAACTTTGTTCTAGAAAAAATATTTGATAAAAAAGTATTACAAAGTAAGGAATTAGATATCATGATTTTCAATCTCAAGTGTTTGAATATATTAAGTGGCACATGAATTCTTCTAAGACTTTTAAAGATTTGAAAGAGGAGGAAGCCTATTTCTTTGTGGGCTCATTTTGTGCCTTTTTTTCCAATTTTTTGGCGCACTTTGTGCATCTTTTTATTTCTGATACACTTTGTATATCTTTTTAATTTATTAGTGAATATTATGCATCTTTTCATTGTTGGGCTCATTTTGTACCTCTTTTTTAGTTGATTGGCACACTTTGCACATCTTTTTCTAGCTTCCTTTCTTTCGAAACCTCTAAAGAGTCTTAGTTGTGAGATAAAATAGATCAACATTTCAAAGTCCAATTTTTTTTATTTTGAAAAAATTTTTTATTCAATAAGAAAAATATAGTAATGAAGGAGCTAGAGGAGGAGAAATAATCATTAATGTTTCTTTCTTTAACTATTTTAGAGGAGTCAATCACCGTTTACAAGCTTCTAAATAAAAATAGGGTAAAAATCTCATTTAAAAATAAGTTCATCAGTAAGGTGTAGAAACATAAACAGAAAGCATTAATTTCCAGCATGAATATCTATCACACCTAATCTGGTTATTAAGGAGCTAATGTTTTCAAAGGCTAGTAGTTTTGTGAAGATATCTACCAGTTGGTTTTTAATGGCTATATGATGTAGATCTATGTCTCCTTTGGCAACATGGTCCTTAATAAAGTGGTGCCTGATGTCGATGTGTTTGGTCCTAGAGTGTTGGATTGGATTCTTTGAAATGTAGATGGCACTAGTGTTAAAACATAGGACATGAAATGTGCCTACCTAATTTTTAAATCCAAAATTTATTATTTTAACCAAAGGACCTGGGCCACACAACTTCCTAAAGTAGTGTATTTAGCATCAGCAGTGGATAGTGCAATTGAGTTCTATTTTCTACTGGACTAGGAGACTAAGGATGATCCTATAAATTGAAATGTTCTAGAGGTGCTCTTTCTCTCCACCCTATATCCTACTAAGTTTGAATTAAAATATCCTATAATCTAAAGGTAGTGCTATGCCGAGGATACTAGATTCCTAAGTTATCTAAGCATTCTCTTAATTGCACTCAGGTGGAACTCCTTTAGATCAGCCTAAAATCTTGCACAGAGATAAACACTAAATATAATATCAGGTCTTCTAGCAGTCAGGTAAAGAAGTGATCTAATTATTTCTCTGTATTTTTTTGGTCAACTAATTTTCCATTTGAATCCTTATCTAACTGGATATTGGAACTCATGAGAGTGTTGATTGGCTTAGATTTATCCATTTCATATTTTTTCAAGATGTCCTTAATATATTTTGATTAATTAAGAAAAGTTTTATCATCCATTTGCCTTATGCTAAATCTCAAAAAGTAGGATAATTCTTCCATCATACTTGTCTCAAATTCTTTACTCATCAATTTAGAAAAATTATCACATAAATTTTTATTAGAAGATCCAAAAAGTATATTATCAACATAGATCTGGACAATAAGTAATTCATCTCCTACTTTTCTTAGAAAAGGGCCGGTGTCTATGCTCCCCTTAACAAACTCTCTTTCTAGTAGGAAGGTGCTAAGCCTCTCTTACCATGCTCCGGGTGCCTGTTTTAATCCATACAAAGCTGTTTTAATTTGAAAACATAATTTATAAATTAGGAATTCTCAAAGACAGGGGGTTGCTCTACAAACACATCTTCCTTTATTATCCCATTTAAAAAGGCACTCTTGACATCCATTTGGAAAAGCTTAAATCCCTTATAAGAAGCAAAGGTTAGTAGCACTATAATGGCTTCCAAATGGGCTACAGGGGCAAAGGTTTTCTTAAAAGCAATCAATTCTATTTGGTTGTACCCCTTAGCCACTAATCTTGCCTTATTCCTAACCACCACCCCATAATCATTCATTTTATTCTTAAAGACCCATTTGGTTCCCACTACGCTCTGGTCCTTAGGTCTTTCTATCAACTCCCAAATATCATTCCTAACAAATTGGTTCAGTTGCTCTTATATGGCTAGGATTCAGAATTCATCAAAAAGGGCTTGATTGATCTTGGTGGGTTCAGTCATTGAGATAAAGTGGTTTACTTATTTTCTAAGTCCATGCCTAGTTTTAACACCTTTAGAACGGTCTCCTAAGATCAGTTCTTTAGGATGAGTCGAAGAATATCTCCATTCTCTAGGCAGTAAAACTTTAGGTTCTATCCTTTCCTCTATATTTGTAGATTCTACTCATTGGGTGACTTCTACAACCTCCTCTTCTTTTACCCTAGACCCTCCAAAATTATCAGATTCGTCAGACATAACATGAGTCATCCCCTCAACAATAAGGATTCTTTTATTAAAGACTCTATAGGATTTCCCAACACTTAAGTAACCTAGGAACACTCCTTCATTAGATTTTGTGTCAAACCTTCCTAGTTGAGACTTTCCATTATTCAAAATGAACACTTTACATCCAAAAACATAAAGGTGACAGAGGTTGGGTGTCCTACTCTTAAGAATTTTAAAGGGTGTTTTGTTCAGCCTAGATCTAAGATTTACCCTATTCATAACATAACAGGCTGTATTCATCGCTTCTACCCAGAACTATTTAAAAAGTGAGTATTTAGCTAACATGGCTTTAGCAACTTCTACCAAGGTCTTATTCTTCCTTTCAGCTACCCCAATCTATATAGGGGTCCTAGGAGCTAACAAATTGAGATCTATCCCTTGCTCCTTACAAAAAGATTTAAATTTTTCTTTTTTAAACTCTCAATTATGATCACTATGAATGGTCAGATTTCACAACCTAATTTCCTCCAAATCCAAGTGGAGAAAGATCTAAATTCCTTGAATGATTCACTTTTATGAGATAGGAATTTAACCCAGGTGAACCTCAAATAATCCTCAACTATCACATACCCAAAGACTTTCCCTCCTATGCTTAAAGTGCAGATAGGTCCAAAGAGATCCATATGAAGGGCCTATAAGGCTTTGCTAGTGTTTATGCCTTTGATTGAGTGGAAGGAGGATTTGACTTACTTTCCTAACTAACAGGCATCACACAGGTGGTCCTTAATGAACTCTAGTTTTGGGACAACTCTCACTAAGTCTTTTTGGGTGATCTTCCTAAGGCTTTTTATGCTTGCATGACACAATCTCCTATGCCACAGCCATGATTCATCATCAATTAATTTTAAGAAAATAATAATATTAGCTTTAAATCAGTTTAGATCTAGCATGTAGACATTGTTGATCCTTTTTCCTTACAAAATAATTTTGTCATTTCAGCTTATAATATAGCAAGTTGGCAAAAATTTTATGCTGAAGCCTTTATCACAGAGTTGGCTGATGTTGAGCAGATTATGTTTCAGTCCATGTACAAGTAAAACATTATCAATGATGAATTTTTTTAATCACCAATTATACCTGATCCCACCACTCTCCTAGTGGTGTTGTCTCCAAGTGTTATCTTGCCTCCTGCCCTAGCCTCTAGTGA
Source organism: Dendrobium chrysotoxum (assembly GCA_019925795.1). Classification (NCBI taxonomy): domain Eukaryota; kingdom Viridiplantae; phylum Streptophyta; class Magnoliopsida; order Asparagales; family Orchidaceae; genus Dendrobium; species Dendrobium chrysotoxum. Next base: position 44,930,437 of record CM034302.1, read on the forward strand.
AATGAATTGATTTACATCCCTAGTCATATGCCTTGAACATCCACTATCTAGTTACCACATGCTCTCATAAAGCCTTTTGTGAGAGCACCTCTACAAAATCATCTGTTGTCAGATTTGGAAACCAAAACAGGTTTAGGTCCCTTGTGAAGGAAAGGAGAATGTGATACATGCATTCTATGCTATGAATTTTTCAGTTTTTATCTTCACACCAAATGTGTTCTGTGGTGAATGGTGCAAGTGTGGGAGATATGTCTTAGCATGTCACAAAAAAAAACATCTAACTCCAGGAAAAGGGTTTACTAATCTATTCAAGTTATAATGCCTCTTCTTAGGTTTGAATGATGCATTCTTTGTTGATGTTTTATAAAACTTTACAAGTGAATGTGGTGTTTCATTTTGCTCTAATGCAATGATCTTTTCTCTTAGAAACTCATTTGCCTTTTCATTGCTTGCCACTTGCTGTTTCAATGCATGCTTGCTACTATCTAAATCACATGCAATAATGTCTAGTTCTTTAAAAGCCTTTTCTAAATAAACATGTGATATTTTCAAGGAATCATGCTCAACAGTTAAATCAAGATGATTTTTTTTTAAGGAATCAAATTCATCTAGTAAGGCCATGTGATTGCTATCCAGAGTTGAATGATCTTTCATTAGGATTTCATGCTCTTTTTGTAGATTTAAAAATTCAATTTTCAAGCTAGCATGTGCTTTATTGAGCTTCCTATATAAAAAATGAATTCTTTTAGAAACTTCAAATAAGTGATCATATGTAAGCTCACATACCTCTTCTTGATTAGAATGATCAAAATGATCATCATCCGTTAAACACAAGTTTGTTACCTCCTCTTCAGCTTTAGTTTCAGAGGAGCCAAATGCTGAGTCTGCCCAGAACTTATTTTGGTAAATTTTCTTATCCTTCTTAAACTTAGTTTTCTCCTCACCCTTCTTCTTGCTTGGGTGAGCCTTTAGAGTAGGGCAATTAGACTTCAGATGTCTTCGCTTCTTGCATTTAAAGCAAATAATATCATATGAAACTTTAAAATACTTATTATTCTTACCTTTATTCCACTTCTGATTATGCTTTATTTTTTCCTTAAGAAGCTTTAAAACTATCTTGTTATTAAAGAAAAGTCATCATCATCAGAACTAGAAGGATCAGTGTCAGAATCACTAGCCTTTAAGGCTACAATTTTCTCCTTTTTCTTATCACCTGTATTAAGCTACCTTTGGTTCACTCCTTGCTCGTAAGCAATTCGTGATCAAAGTAATTTATCAATTGAATAAATATTCAAGTCCTTAGATTCAGTAATGGTACTAATTTTTGCATCATAGGAAGAAGGAAAGCATCTCAGAATTTATTCACTTTTTCATAATTTGTAAGTTCTCTCCCTAAGGCATGTAGAGATGTAATAATTTGTGTAAATCTAGTGTACATTTCAAAAATTGTTTCACTAGGTTTCATGCAAAAAAGTTTGTAATCATGAAGTAAGATGTTCTGCCTAGATTGTTTAACTTCATTTGTTCCTTCATAAGTAATGCAAACTTTATCCCAAATTTCTGTACCGATAGAATAAGTGAAAACATGCATATAATCTTCAGATTTTAATACACAGAAAAAATCGTTCAAGCATTTAGTATTCAATTGTGGTAGATCTCTATAATCAGTTATCCATTCAACAAAATGAAATTCAATTTTAAGACCATTGACTAATCTATATGGTGCAGAACATCCTTCTTTAACAAGTATCCTCATGGAAAACTTAGTTTTACGAATTTCGCTCTGATACCAATTGAAAGTTCATCAGGTTATTAAGCCCTTATGAACAAGTCATGAGGCTAACCAAGAGGGGGGGGGGGGGGGTGAATTGGTTAGTTTAAAAATTCATGAACAAAAAGAAAAATCCTTGTAAATCTTTTTAAATATTTTAAACATAAACAATTTAAGCGAAGGTAGATAACAAAAATCTAGATTTTCAATATAGAAAAAATCAAAGAAATATGCAGAAATCAACGTGCAAAAAAGTAAATGAAAAGAGCATACCAGATTTATAGTGGTTCGGTCAACTTGACCTACATCCACTTCCCATAGCCTCCCCTCTAGGTATTGCACTAAAACTATTGTGACTCTCCTTTTGCTCCCATAATAAGGTGGAGAAGCCCTTACAAAATCTTTTCACCGATACAGGTGAGGTAGAGAACCTAGACTCCTTTTGCTTCCTTTTGAAGTAGGCAGAGAACTCCAAGTCCTCTTGCTTCCTCCTAAAGTAAGCAGACAATCACAACTTCTTTTGCTTCCTTTTGAAGAAGGCAGAGAACCTTAAATTCTTTTGCTTCTTCCTGAAGCAGGCAGATAACCTCGATCTCATGCTAATGAAGACCTCCCTTGAGCCACCAAGGAGTAAAGGACAATGATTGGAGAAGACGAATTGAATCCTTGCTTGGAGCAACCTTTGTGAACTCCTCACAAACTCCCCCTCATAAGGTTATCTCTCTCTCTCCCTCTCACCTTCTCCTTCTCCAAGCTATTTTTGGTCAGGACAATAGCAAAATATGTTTAACATCAACTATAGAAAAGCTTAAAACAGAAGGGCTCAAAAAGTATCCTAAATTTCAACTAGCATCAAAGAATGGCTAGGGTGATCTGTCTATCATGATGTATGATCTGTACAAATATAGCCTTTCTAGTCTGGATGATCTGGTTCTCCTGTAGCATCAGACCATAAGGTTAATTCTGATCATCCAGGATGATGTGGTCATCATCCTGTACGATTAGTTCAAACATACAATTTCTTCCAGCAGATAGTTCAGGATGTCCAGGAGATGAGTCAGGATGATATGTAGAAATATAACTGATTGTCCAGGATGATATCACGATCGTCCTGTATGGTTAGTTCAAAAATAGACATTATCATCGAGTAGATAGTTCGGGTCATCCAGCAGACTTAGGAGTAATATTAAGGTTTTGCAATGGGTCGTCTAGGCCGATTCTGCAAGCATCCTGGATGATGTGATCGATCAATCAAAACTTAATTACTCTCCTACTGAAGGGATCATTTTAGGCATAATTATAATGAATCATCTATAATGATATGGGATCATCCTATACTATTAGAATCAAATTCTAAAAATAAAATATTTCCTAAAATGTTATTGGCAGCTGATTTTTGGATTTATTCTTATCGTCCTGTGAGATAAGACATCATCTAGGACGATAAGTTAAGTAAACTGAATAATCAGGATGACCTTATTAGGGTTTCTATTTTGAGCTAATAGTCAAGGATGATTTTGGATCGTCCTGTATGATATGATCAAAATTCAAAATACTCTCAAACTCATCAAATTTCTCCCCTAAGTGTGTGTGTGCAAGGTTACTTAGCATTAGGATCCACCTTATTACATTTGACTCAAGAAAAGATGAAAATCTTTGGAATTAAAATTACAGATTGACTCAATCCTAATCTACCTGATCTTGAGCTGGCTTGAATTCCATTTGATCTTATGGACCTAAAAAGTTAGCAGGCAGGGCAACTAAAATAGTTGTGCAGTAGTAACAAAAGTAGAGAAATAGGAATGGTTTTTATCATCAAAAATTCTATTAATTAGATCCAGATTTACAACACTATCCTTAAACTAGAGGGTGACTAACTAGGATGGGGTCCAACAGGCTTAAATCCAGCACTAGTTAGTCGAGATTCTAGGTGGTAGGAAGTATGGGGGCTCACACTTACTCCTAAAAGATCAAAATTCATTTGGGTTTTTAATGACCAATCTAGTTAAAAAGCAAAGTGACTCACATCTAACAAAGGAAACTAGCCAAGGAGATAGTCTACCTAAACCTCTAAAGATTTTGGAAAGAACTATGTAACACGAATTTGATTTTAGATGCTAAGATGGTGCCACAAGAGGCTTGTTCCACCACTAGAATATCTAATCCTAAGTAAAGGAAGCACAGGGACTCACACCTATCCTCAAAGAAAAGAAAAACAGGATTCTAAAATTTAAAACTTAAATAAAATTGAATCAACTTGATTCAAAACTTGAAAATTTTATTTATTTAATGGTAGAGCTACATTAAGAATAGTTTTCTTATGGAATCACCCATTGATAAGTAACATTGGGTGATTTCCCTTATAATCTACTAGTTGATACAAGCCTCCTTCATAGATTATTTCTACAACAAAAGGTCCTTCCCAGGTTGGTTCAAACTTCCCACCGATCTTTTGATAAGCTAAGATAGGACTCCAAAGAACCAAGACCAAGTCTCCTACTTGGAAGGTTCTAGGGCGTACTAACTTATCATGAGCTTGAATCATTAAGGCTTCATATAACTCTAAGTTTTATTGAGCTTGGAGATGGCATTCTTTAAGGCCTTCAAGCTCTTTTAATTTGAGTTGTGCTATTTGTTCTGTTATTATGTGGTTTTGGATTGCAATTCTAACTAAAGGGATTTGAACTTCAGAGGGAGTATGACCTTAGACCCGTACACTAGTGCAAACGGTGTAGATTGGGTTAGTATTCAATAAGTGGTTCGATAGGCCTACAAGGCTTCTACCAACCTCTCATCCCAGTGACATTTATTATTATCAAGGGTCTTTTTAATGATTTGTATAAGAGTTTTATTGAAGGCCTCATCCAAACCATTAACTTGGGGATAATAGATTATTGAGTATCTCCAATCAATACTGTGGTGCCTTGCAAAGTTATTAATCTTTGTAGACTTAAAAGCAGACCCATTATTGATTATGATTTTGTGGGGCACATTTAATCGATATACAATTTGGTCACAAAAGAATTTCATAGCATGGTGTGCTATTATATTTCATAGGGGAACTACTTTTATCCATTTTGAAAAGTAACAGTCGCTGCTAAAATGAAGCGATGACCATCTAAAGAAGGTGGGTCAATAGGCCCGATAACATCCATGCTCCAACTTTTGAAGGGCAATGAAGCTATCGTTGGATGCAACCCATTAGGTGGCTAATGTAAAACCACACCATATATCTGGCATTGATGATAAAATTTGGTAATTTTTATGCAATCGTCAATCATCGTAGGCCAATAGTAACTAAGTATTTTTATTTTCAATTTCATCTTAGGACCCAATTCATGAGCACCGTATAGTCCAATATGGACTTTGTTAATGAGCTTTAGGGCCTCTCATTTGTCTAAATAATCGAACCATATCTAATCGAATGATTGACGGTACAACGTATTATTGACTAGTGCATATGAAAGGGCACATTTCCTAATTTGATTGGCAAGTGACCTGTTATGGGGAAGCTTGCATTCATGGAGGTATTCAATCAATTGTTCTCTCCAATCACCTTCTTCATCAACTGCTGAAGAGGTTGAAAGGACCTGGGGAGATTATTTATTGATGTACTCCAAATCTAAAGGAGATAGAGTTATTCGACCTTGAACTTTTATAGGAATAGAGTCTTCTTCTGAACATGCAAATTCTTTCGTAAGCTTTGCTAGGGCATCTGCTAAAGAATTACTTCTATGGGGAATCCTATACATAGTTATAACAAGAATTTGTTCAAGTAAGTGTATAATATATTGGTGGTATTTCAGGAGTTTAGGATTCAAAACTTTATAGGTTCTCAAGTTATGGTTGATCACCAATTGAGAGTCACAAAAGATTTTAATCTCTTTAATCTCCATTAGAACTATAAGTTTTAGGCAAGTTATCAGGGCTTCGTACTCAGCCACATTATTCATGTAAGGTTATGATAAATGGAAAGAAAAGTGCATCATTCCATTATCCGGTGTTATAAAAATTAGGCATATTCTAACTTTTTAGGAATAGCAGATTGATGCGCATTACCTCGCTGGGAGAAAGATAGACCATCAAAATATATTTCCTAGACTCTATTATTAGATTCCTCAAAACTCATAATTTACTTTTTAGGTAAATTATTATTTAGAGGTGACTCCGCCGGCAGAGGGTGTGCTGTAAGGAAGTCGGTAATGGCCTATCCTTTCATAGCACACAGGGGAATAAAAGTGATTTTAAATTGAAGCAATATCATAGACCAATAAGCTAAATAACCTGATAACGTAAGATGAGTCATATGGTATTGCAGAGGATTGACACTGAAAATCAAGTTGATTTGATGAGAAAGCATATAATGCCATAATTTTTGTGCTGCAAAGATAAAAGAAAGATAATATTTCTCATTTGTAGGGTACGATTTTCTATTAAAAGAAGTCTCTGACTTAGGTAGTACAGAGCATTTTCTTTCTCCTCGTCATTGACTTGAGCTAGAAGGGCCCCGAGAGACTCATCAACAACCAAAATGTAAAGGATTAAGGGTTTCCCTAGAACAGGGGCTGCCAAAACTAGTAGATTTTTCAGGCATTTTTTGATATTTTCAAATATAAATTAATATTTCTTATCCTAAATAAACTTGGCATCCTTCTTAGCGAGGATAGAGAATTGTTAACATCTTTTGGATAGACTTAAAATGAACCTTCTTATATATATCAATTTTCCTTGAAGAGATCCCATTTATGTAAGACTCTTAGAAGTTGGCATATTTAAGATTTTGGTAGGATCAATTTTGATTTCGCAGTGCCTCACTATGAAATCTAAGAATTTTCCTGAATTATGCCAAAAGTATATTTAATAGATTCATATTAAGGTCGTAATAGTGTAACCACTCGAAGAAATTCTTAAATCATAAAGATGAGCCTCTTTGACCTTGCTCTTGACAACATGTTCATCGATGTAGCATTCGACTTGAATATGATTAAGTCATCAAAGATTTGAGTCATAGCCCACTGGTAGGTTGCACCAACATTTTTAAGGCCAAATGTCATCACGTTATAATAAATGATCCCTATAGTACTTCTGTATATAGAGTTTCTCTCATCTTCTAGGGCCATCTTGATTTGATTATAACCAGCTGAGCTGTCCATAAAGGAGAAAAAAATATGCGAAGAGGTAATGTCGACTATAAGTTCTGTTATGTGTAAAGGAAATTCATCTTTAGGATACGCCTTATTCAGGTCTCTATAGTAAACACAGACTCATATTTGACCATTTTTCTTTTGAATTGGTATGACACTGGCTACCAAGGAGGAATACTATTCCTCTCAAATAAATTTGGCCTCGACCAGTTTGTTGGCTTCATAAATGACTTGTTGTTCAATTTCCAGAAGCATGCATCTAGGAGCTTATTTGATTGGAGTGGCATCGTGCCTCATTCCATGTTTGTAGACTACCATGTTAGCCGGCAAACCTAGCATTTCATCATATATCCAGGCGAAGCAATCCTTAAACTCAAAGAGAAGTTAAATTAAATCCTCAGACTCATCCTTACTCAATAAAGAACTTATGAAGGTGGGGTGAGGGTCATTTTCTGTTCTAAGATTAATTTCCTTAAGTTCATCAACTATCTATTTATTTTCTCTTAAAGGGGGTGCATCCCAAACTTGAAGATCATCAGAATTGTCTAAACTCTCCAAACAAAATTTGTTGAGTGAATCAATGACTTCAGTAGGGATATTTTTAAATTTAGGATGAATAGTTATCATTAAATAATATTTATCATAATTAAATAAACTAACGGTACCAAAGCTAATACTACTTGTCCAATTTTTATTTATTTTTGAGTTCCATATATTTTTATGGTATATGGCATGACCCTTAGTCCATTGACTCAGAGTGAAACCTTTAGAGATAAGAGCTTTGACACCAATAGGAAAGTATCCAAAAGATAATTCCATTATTTCATTAAAGTCTGCCTCCTCAAGGATTACATCATCTTCATTCCTTGTAGAGAAGGAGCTAGGGAAAAACTTCTGGACTTTCCTTATTTCTCCATCTTGATTAGGGGCATCCTTTATCATTAACCCTGAGATGCTATCGGTAGATAGTGGGATTATGGTTAAGGATTTAGCTGCCCTATTGAGATTTTCATAAAGAGTTAACTCAGGCTTGTCACTTTGAACTTTTGAATTATCTCTCTTGTGGTCACTATCCAGATCTAAGGTGAGATTAAATTTTGGAGAAGGATTTATTTTTTGATAATCAAAAGAAATTTTTACACCCCTCTTTCTTGATTCTTTATCAAAAATTAATTGTAATTCGATGTACATTGGGGGTGTCTTTTTTAAACTAAAGTATGGCCTCAATCATGTGCTCTTTGGGCCATTCTTTCATCTTGTTGAGGAAGACTATTTCAAGGCCTAAAAACCATGCCCTCGATGTCATCTTCACTATTTAATTTTTGTCATTTTTTAATTTGACTTTTTATACTTTCTGAATTACTTTTGAATTTAAATATTCTAATTTCTCCTCTTTAGTGTTGATCTCTACCTTAGAATAGGTTGTGAACCCTCTAGGTGTGTAGTATGTAGCATCTTTATAAATCCTGATCTCATGAATTGAGAATGGTTACAGATCACTCTTAATTTCATACTCAATACCATCTCGTTGGTACTTAATATATTAGTGTAGGGTAGATGAAACTATCTTGTACTCATGGATCTAGGGCCTACCTAAGAGTGTGTTTAAGGATGTGTCTAAATTAATTATATGAAAATTTGCCTCTATTTTTAACTCTTCTATCTCTAGAAAAAAGGTAATTGAACCTAAAGCCTTCTCACCCTTTTTGTTGAACCCACGAAGCACTAACTTGTAAGTTAAGAGCTTGCTAGTATTAACTCTAAGGTATGCTAGAGTCTTTATATTCATCACATTAACCGATGCACCTAGATCCATGAAAACTCTGGATAACTTAAATTTGCCCATATTTATGGTGATGTAAAGTGGGTAATTATGATCGACAGTTCCTAGAAGTAAATCCTCATCGAAAAAGGTTACTCCTATGATTTTCTTAAAGTACAGAGCTTCTTCTTCAAAAGTTGAAGTTAATTGAGCTAAGTAAATCTCTGGGTTGAGAAGTACTTTACTTAAGGATTCCCTCATCTCCCTAGATAGGACAAGGGTGTCATAGATGCTCAATTTAGTAGGCAACTTCCTAACATGAGTTAAGACATTATAATCAACTTTTGGAACATCAAGACTAGGACCCGATAGGTTTGAAGGAGAATTTGAATTTTGAGTGGGGATTTGAATTGGATCATCAGAAAAAATTTACTTACCTTTTTCCTTAGGAAGAAGCCTAGGGGTTAAGACCATACCACCTCGTAGTTATACTTATACAATATCCTGTAAAAAATAAACTATAGTAGGGTCTACACTCTCCTTTGGTTATTGATTATTATTTTCTAAATGAGAATCATAATCTAAAAAGTCTATCATAATGGGACTCCCTTGAAAGTTAATTTTGTGGGTGTCACCTTCTAATAAGACTTCATATTCATATTCAATTGAGTTTTTGAATGTCTTGATTGATCTCAGCTAAGCTTTAATCGTTATTAATAGAAGTATCATTTTGAATCACATTCTCAATATTAATCATCAAAATATTTGTAGAAGGATCATTCTTTTTTATTGATTTTTTACCCTTTGCCTTTGATGGGGAAAACTAAAAGGCAGATAACATCAAAGGGGATAGTGGTTTTGAGTCACCACCCACCACTCGTACACATTTATCATCATCACATTTCATCTCTATAAAAGTATCTCTCTTTTTATTTTTATTAATTATTGTAGTTCTTATAACTACTGGAGAGAAAAGTGTCCCAATGTCCTCCTGCAAAGCATCTAGATCAACCTCCCAGATTGAGCCCTGGGCTCTCATCGGTAACTATTGAGAATGATTAAAAAATTTATTAATCAACTTTTTAAATACCCGAGATAGTGCTATCTCCCAACCATCTTCACGGACAGAGAAGATTAGAATTTTTTCCTTAGATGGACTTGATAGATCCCTGATCTGGATCAGCTAGGTACTCCTTTATAATTAAGATATTATCTTAACGAATGTTATTTTCAAGCCAGTATTTAAAGATAAAGCAATCTATAGCAGCTCTCCTTTCAAATGATTTTACTAGCTTACTAGTTTTCTTCTCCTCTGAAACATTCTTTTGTAATGGCATTTTGGAAGCATCTTCCTATAGATTATTAGCCTTGTTGAGAAGTTTTTCAAAAGTTTTGATCGTAACCCCTTCAACAGAAAAGCAAAAGGCCCGTGGATATTTTTCATAATAATTTTTATAGTTTGTTTCTTTTATAGTTGAGGTTCACACTTCATCGAGAGATTTAACCATCTCAAGATGTATTTGACCAGAGACTCTCCCAATTTTAGCTTCTTAACTATGAGATCACCAAGGGTAACTCTCTGCTGAGCTCCTGAGAATCTCTTTAAGAATAGACTCTCGAGCTCTCTGAATGTTTTCACTAAACCATTTGGTAGATCTGCTTACCACTTAAAAGCAATACCGAAAAGAGTACTAATAAATTGGAAAAATAGTAGAGCATCCGACCCCTACATTAGAGCAGCTTGCTCGAAAGTGGGCTAGATGCTGTCTTAAGTTTACTAAGCCACTGAAAACCTTAATAGAAGGTAGCACAAAGCCATTTGGATAAGGAACTATGTAGTATTCTTTGGGGTAGGGCCTACCCTTCAGAATAGACATAGTTTCTTGAGAATGGGTTAAGGCCTCCCTTATTTGTGTCTCAACCATCTATTTGATATCAATCTAAGGTTGACCTAGGGGAACTGGGAGAACTATTGGTTGAACTTGCTGAATTACTAATTGTACTGAGGAAATAACCAGTTGAACGAGGGGAATTAGTACTAACTCAAGAACCTTTAAATTGAACTATGGCTGTCTACTCTGATCGGCCACTAATTGAACTGCAAGTTATGGTGGGTTAGACTGGGATTAATGTGTCTTAATTAATTGATCCTCCATTTCCTTACTCTGTAGTGACATCTCTGTAATCTATGCTTCTATATTTTTTATATGTTGATCATTATATCTGACCTTTATCGATTCATCTAACCCAAGAGCTGCTAAACTCTCTTCTTTACCAGGATAGGATTTAAAGGCTCAACATCCTTAGATGATGCTCAAGTCACAACCATGTAAATGTCTCCAACTGACTCTTCTTCCATGAACAAATAATATGTAATTGTATCGAAGGCCTCGATCGCCTTCTTCTTAAGAATTTCTCGGATCTCTTGGACTACTTCATCAGCGGGTTTGTTGTTGATTATCATAAGATCTACTAGGAAATATTCTTAAGAATTTAGTATTTCTTCAAACTCTCTATTATCAAGTTTAGAGAGTATCACCTAGATCTTCTAGCCTTGCTCAATAATCAATTTTTTTGCTAACTGATCTAACATTTCCTGATCAGAATCTGGAACTATCCCCTCCCCTCTGACTATCCAAAGGTTGGTAGCCACAAGGGTGGCATCCTTAGTAGGTAGAGGGACATCCACTACAATTAATAATAGAGGAGTTTGGGGAGTTAAAGATCCAATATAAATAAGGGTAGAGTCCTTGCCTCCCTTAAGAGAGAGCTAGGGGACATCAATTGGTTGTAGATCAAAACTATCTCGAATTAGTATCCCTACAGTCTTAATCAACTTTTTTGGCACATAGTGCTTCTCAGGTGACATATCCCTATTGCCCTTAAAATTCACTGGTTTTAAATCCTTAATAATCTCTTTAGATCTGGCTAACACAACAGCCAACTTCAAAAATCTTGAAGGAGGGACCGACAGTCTACGCTGTGAGGGCAACTTTTGCTAGAACCCATGAGAATAATCTCCTCCATCTTTATAGATGGGAGGCGAGTCTCCCAGTGATATTCATCCACCAAAATATAAGTGGCAGGCTGCTTAACAAACATTTTATGTTTCCTTACTGGCTGAGGAGTCATGTTTCTAGCTTTTGATTTTTCATCCTTCAGAACTTCCTTCTCAAGTCTGTGGGAAATCACCCCCTTCAAGTGTTTCATGTACTGCTCTTTGGTTTGACCTACTTGAGCAGCATAGGTATGGATGATATTTCTTAATATTCTTATTTTTAAAGTTTATTTTTCTTTTAGGGTCTTCCTCATAGAGTAATTCACTGGGCATGGTAGAAAGCTAGCAACCCTAGAAACTCTCTCCTCCCCTACTGTAAAAGGGTAGAAATGACTCCCCTTGAGGAGTGGAGAAAAGGAAGGAATAGGCAACTCTTCAATAGCCTCAGGTTCAACTCCACATAGGGCCTTCAGCTTGGCCATCTTCATTGTCTTAGTTATCTTCTTCCTCACCATCCTTAAGTAGTTCTTTCTGGTAAATTTTCTATTGAAGAGTGTTTTAGTACTAGAAGATCCCCTTTCAAACTCAGAATTGACTTTAATATCAGTACCGTACTTCTATTTCTTATCCTCCACTAAGGATATAATAGGTACGGAGGGGGTGACAACTACCTCCATTTCAAGAATGGAGGAATATCATTCCCTACCCCTGCTATTAGCTTAACTACAGGAGCTTCTTTACCACCTTCAGTGGCAATATTGATTATAATTCCACCATTCTCTAACAACTTTAGAGCTCTAAAACCTATCCCAAACTGAATCATACTGTTATGGATCAGTTCTTCAATATAGAGATCTCGGTCGATTAAAAAAAGAAGTTTTCAGGCCATTGTAGATATTTGATTAACTGGAATTTAAAGAAAGGAACTTGAATTAGAATCCTGAAAATAAATTTGAAAGGATCTTATATTTCATCCCATATACTGAATTAAAAGAGCAATAATTCAATTTATGATCATAAAATATAAGGATTTATTTTCATTTGATTAAAATTTGAATTTTTATTGTATATGTTATACTGCAAGAGAATATTGTAGATGAACACATATAATTATAATCTGGATTTGATTTGAATGGAGCTTGAAGAGAAATTTGTATTCTTGAGAATTGAAAAATTTTCTTCATGTTTTGAAACTCAACAGGTTGAATATGCATTCAACATGATGGTTTACAAATTGAAAGAGAAATTAAGAAATTTTTTACTCGACTCTTTTACCTCCACTGATTAATTTAGGGGTAAAATGTCAGAGCAGGGGCTTAAACTTGAAATTGCATTGTATGTATTAAACTAAAAGAGAATTTGGTAGGAAACACATAACAATGATAATTGAATATGATTTGAAAAGATTTTGAAAGGATTTTGAATGTTTAAAGATTAGAATTGGATCTTCCATTAATTTCAAAACTCAATATGTTGAATGTGGACTCAACATGAATGATTACAAATTTAGGGGAAATCAAGGTGTTTTAGCTCGACTCTTTTACCTTGCAGATTGACACAAGGGTAAAAATTTCAGAGTCTAGATTTGAGAAGAATTGAAATTTGAAGTTGATTTTGGAAAAGGTTAAATTTTCATTATGTATACTAAACTACAAGAGAGTATTGTAGGAAGACATACATCAATGATGATTGAAGATGAATGATTTTTTGAAGGAATTTGAAAATTTGAAAATTCAGCAAAATCTTCCCTTATTTTTGAAACTCAATATGTTGAATTTGCATTAAACTTAAAGGTTTACAAATTTTGGGGGGAAGATTCTAAGAAGTTTATTCAACTCTTTCATCTCAATAAACTGTTTGGGGGTAAAATGTCAAAGGCCGACTTTGCCGGAAGGATTGAAGTTTTAAATCAAATTTGGTGAATGAATCTATATTCTATTACACATACTGAATTATAAAAATTATAATCTCATATGTAGTGATAAAATATAGAAATCTATTAAGATTTGAGAAAGGTAGAATTTTGCTAGAGAATTTAAACCTAAATTTTGAAATTGAAAGACCTTCTATAAGTTATGTAATTTAACATGCTTGAGATATATTTGAGCATACACATTTACAACATTTACAGAAGTGATTTTGAGAGATTTGGCTTAATTCTTTTGCTCTACGAATTAATTTGGAGGCAAAATGTTAAAGCTTGACTTAACAGAGGCTGCCTCGCTCACCTCTCTTTTGACATGTCTTATTGATGTTGGCCAAACTCACCCAAGGAAGAAATGGGTAGAGGAACCAACGGAACAAGGGTAGTCAAAACTACCAATTTTATAAAATTTCAACCATTATTAAAGATGGAGATAGAGATTAATCTCTAGTGGAGTCACCATTTTCTTTTGTTTGATTGAAAAATGTTGAGTTTTTGAAAAGATTAAATATCTTTGGGTGATTTAATTTCTTAAATTTCAATCTTGAAATCGAACATGTCATTTTGAACAAAATAATACCTAGAGAGGAAAAAACATCATTCCATAATGGATTCAAATTTATAGGATTGAAAGTTAATCCTGATTATCATAGTCAAATTCGGGAAAGAACTATATATGACCCTAAAGAATCAAAAATGATTGTTCAATCAGGCAATTAGCTATGATAATTTCGATGAAATATCATTAACTTCATAATTAAAGTTACGATAATAATTGATATATCTTTCTAAGCTAAGAAGATATTAATCATTATTGATCATTTAAAAATGATGATAATGATCATTAATTTGGACTAAAATTTTCCCAAAGAAAATTAATTGAGATTATAAGAAATTAGTTTTGGAAATTTGTTTTATCTGGGTTATTAAATCTCCTACAAGCCCAAGCCCTCGTAGTTAATTACATCATAGGAATGTTAAATTTCCTATGACTACTCTTGATTAAAATAGTGGTAGAAACTTTATTTTGAGATTTGAAGGATTGATATCAAAGGAGGCGAGGTTGGAAATTCAATAAGGATTGAATCAAAGTGGAAGACTTATTCCTAAAGGTCAAAGGAGGAAACATAGGAGGCATTTTGGATTCTAAAACATTTCATAAGCACCCCAGCCTATCCTAATTATTAGGCTTGAATTCTAGATTGAAGAGAATTTTTAATTTGAATTGCAGTTTTATTAGAAGGTTGGGATTATATTCTAGAGGTTTAGGTCTTATAGCCTAAGCATTCCTCTGAACCTAAATAAAAATTGGATACTAAAAATCAATGATCAGAACTAGATAATGCAATACAGGATGTAGATTTACCCCCTCCTAGATTACAGATCCAATAAATCATCTAAATGTTTCAAAACTATGAGTCCAGTCTTTTATGTGAGAGTGGTAGGGATATTAAGTTAAGTTAAAGGAGTTTGGAGACATCTAGAGCATATCCTAATCTTGACCCTTGACTTATATTATGTAGTACGAAACATAAAATTAATGCAATTAAATTATTGACTCATTTTAATTTATTTTTAATGCAGTGCATGCTAATTGACTCAATGAATGCATAAATCAAATATGAAGTAATTTTAAAAAGTCTTAAAAATACGTTTTTTTCCAA
Organism: Dendrobium chrysotoxum; assembly: GCA_019925795.1. NCBI lineage: Eukaryota > Viridiplantae > Streptophyta > Magnoliopsida > Asparagales > Orchidaceae > Dendrobium > Dendrobium chrysotoxum. The sequence goes on from CM034302.1 coordinate 44,945,700, forward strand.
AGATTACATAGATTCCCCTTAATAGATCTTAACCTTCATAGGCCAGGTGATATGGCAAAACTCGCAAACGGGGAGGTGCCTAACAAAGGAAAAAAGTGCAACAAAATGAAATGCAAACTCTCGGCGTTCCCTGGGTTACTTCTTAAAATATTAGAATTTCTATGTTATCTTAAAAATTTTAATTTAATTAAAGAAGAAAAAGTTTTAATGATCCCTCACGAGTCTCTGATTGGGGTCCAGGCAAAATCAAAGATCGACCTGCAAAATTACCAAAAAACTACTAAAAGCTTGCAATGAAACATCAATCATTAATCAAATCAATTAAATTAATATTCAAATTGAAAGACCATGTGGCAAGTGCCACATAATATCACAACCAGGGTATGTAGAAAGTAAAGTGGCTGGGTATAACTAATAATAGCCAATATTTAACTTATAGGACTCAAGTGAATTTGAGAATGGATTTGTCTCGATGTTCACCTCTTCATGCTTCTGCGGGGCTCCTTGGATCGTCATATTCGGATATCCAAGTGAAAAGAAACTCCTCCCTAAAGGAATGTTTTCTTTCCTCCTTCGATACTCAAAGTATCCTAATCTAAATCTTCAAATGAAGAGGGACTCTCCCCTAAGGGATGTCACCCTTCTCTTTGAATTTCAAATTGGATTTATGTCCTATCTCAAATATTACTTGACATAATTATAACTCAAATACATTAAATTATATTAAATGAAATTTAAAATTTAGACTTGGTTCACCTATAGGTTTATCCTAAATAATTAAATTTAAATCATCCCAAGCAGTTAATATAATGAAATTTAAAATGCTCAAACTAGCCACACTTGGCCATACTCTTTTAATTTTAAAAGGGGGATTTAGCATAGTAGCAGTACCTGTAGTAATTTAATATTTATGATTTTATCTCATTTTATTTTAAATGCCTTATATGAGCATAACCACCAGTATAAGATTGAATTAGTTTAAATCGTCCCTAATCTAGGGCTAAATCTAATGCTCTTCAATCACTTTACAGAGAACAAAAATTAAATAAATAATCACGTCAATATTAATAACCAGCATGCAGTAAAAACTTAAAAATCATGACACACGGTAGAAAAGTAAACACCAGCCAAGCCTAGGTCTAGAAGTGGTGCCTTAGTAAACCATCTAAGTGCGTGTTGTAGGCTGTGTGGTTCCGATATATCTTATATCAAGAAATTAGTTAAAGTTGCCTAATGTTTGGGTTTATTGAATGTTAAAGGATAAATTTGGTTAGAGTTTAAATAATAATGTGTTAAGGTTTATTTTTTTTAAATGCATTTTTAAGGTTGATTGATTAAATGAATTTAATTAGTTAGAAATTAAAGGATTAATATGATTTAATTAATTTAATTAGTTATTAATTTTAAAGATTAGATTAATTTAAATTTTCTATTCACAAGCTCGAGGAACCAAGCCTCCTTATGACACATAGCCCCGCAGCCTAAGGTAGTTCAACCTAAAATCCTAATTGATGTAGTTGAATTAATACTTTTTAATATTGTATAAATTATTGATGATCAATTGATTTTAAGATTTTACACTCCAATGAATCCGTTCTTGGAGTTGGGGCACCAAGCTCAAGGAACCAAGCCTCTTTAAGACAATAAGCCCACAACATGAAGTTATTCATCCTAAAAACTTCATATTTGGAGTAGTTATTGTGTATTAAAGGGTTGGTTGAATGATTTAATTAATCAAATTAATAATTTCTAGAATTTTGATTTATTATTAAATTTTTTAAATTTTCTAGATTATTTTAAACATTAAATTAAGGGATCAAATTTTAACTTTTAGATTAAGGTTAATTTCTAGAAATTTAATATTTTTATTAAATATTAGACCTTAGGATGAGCAATTAGACTATAAGTTTGCTAAATTTAGATTTTCTATAATTAGTTATAAATTTTTGAAGTTTGCGTTAAAATTTTAACTTAAAGTTGGCTTAAAAGTTAAGTTTTTGATTAAAGTAGAATTCTAGAGTTTTGATGTTTTTAACAAATACTACCAAAAAATAAGTGATTAGGCTATGAGTTTACTGGAATTTGATTTTTTTATATTTAATTATGTATTTTTGAAGTTTGAGTCAAAATTTGAACTAGAGTTGACCAAAAAGTTAACTTTTTAATTTAAGTGATTTTTGATTATTTGATATTTTAAATAAATATTAGACTATACATGGAGTATAATGTCTTTGAGTTTTCTAAATTTAGAATTTTCTACATTAAGTTGTAAATTTTTAATGTTTTAACCTAATATTAAACTACAATTGACTGGACAATTGACTTTTTAAGTTTAACCTATTTCTGTGGGTTTGTTATTTTTAGAAAATACTAAACCTCAAATGGAGTTGAATGACACTAAGTTTGGTCAATTTGGATTTTTTTTGGATTAGTTAAGATTTTTTAAAATTTGGTGAATTAATTAATTTTTTAATTTATTTAATTCATAAAATTTTGATTGTTTTAATCCAAACTCATCCTAAACTATTTGAAATCATTCCCAAAGGTCGAGATGACCCATGGTAGTGTTTTCAGGTCTTTAGAATTTATTTGAAAGTTTTAATAGTTTTTAATTATTTATTTGATTAATTATTAATTTTTACTAAAGCTTAAATTAAAGTTAAATTAAAAGTCTAGTGTTGGGGCTTTTATTTTTCTTGAATAGAGGATAAAATTTTGGTCAGTTTGATATATTATTTATAATTTTTGGAATTAATTTTTATTTATTATAACTTTTTGAAATTTTTTGGTTCCTAAAAGGGCTGAATATTGACTTGCTTAATTTTCTAACCTAATGACCTCCAAATTTAATGAAATTTGGACATAAGGTATAAGATGTCACTAAGTTCGATTTTCTAAAGTTTTACCCCTATTAGGTGTGTGTATAATTTCCTAAATTTTTCTAATTTAACTAGATAATAACCTTAATTATTTTTCCTAGGTGTCACAAAGGTTCAACTGGGTTTGAAACTTTGGTCAACTAACCCTGATACATATGCAAGCACACAGCAGAAATTAGATAACCTAATTGTGCCAATTTGGAGAGTTATGAATTCTAGAAGTTTTAGGTCTAAAATGGACCCATTACTTTATAAATTCATCCCACAGCAACCCCTTGAGCATCTGGACATAAGGAAAATTCAAGGGATGCCTAAGATGCTCAAAAAACATTTCACCAAAATTTAGGTCCATTTTGACCACTCGATTATGAGAAAATTGAGAAATTTAAATTTTGAACAAACCCAAATAACTCTTAATTTAGTGGTCAAAATAACCTAATTTTATATTTAATAAATAGTAGGGCTCAAGCCCTTTCCAATGAACCCAAGAACATTAAATTTGGTGAAAAAATAGATTTACTATGAATTTTGGAAGTTCTGGCTATTAAACCTAATTTTGAAATCAATTTTTCTATAAACATCGGTGCAATCACTGCTAATGATTATTCATGACGAGGTAGGCTATCATCCTTGTCATAATCGATGTTAGCATTAATCTGGACCATCATATCAATAGTGGAAGGTGCAGACAGGAAGGATGCTGCCACATGGTCCCTGATCAAAATCATGCAGGGTACGTTAGATCCCTACGAATGACCGTGATTAGGGCCTGGGCGACATGGCCATTTGTTTGTCGTCCGATCGTGCAGAAGGTGAAATCGGACGGCTCTGATTGAGCCAGATCTCATAGTTAAAAAATGAACTAGAACTTTAATTAACCATAACTTTAAAAATACTCATCTAAATTGGATGAAATTTGAAACACATGTTTATGGCAACATCATCTTCCAACACCTAAAGTTTGGAGGCTTCATGTGTTGTAGATTTTCTGTAGTTTCAAATAAAAATTTAAGAGAAAAGTTGAGATATCATACAATCCTATGGATGAATTTTAATGGTCTTGAGCTTGTTGAAAAGGTACTTGAATCCTCTACAACATCCTTGAAGGGTCCCAGAGCTTTTGATGGCTGGTTTAGGATCTGCTATGGTAAATATCCTCTCTCTCTCTCTCTCTCTCTCTCTCTCTCTTCTCAATTTTTTTTCTCAAGCTTGCAACAACCTTTTTATTGGTTGGGGGGCTTCTTTTTATAACTAGAGAGGCTGAATTATGAGTGTTATGGGCTGGAGGCTTCTTCTTAGAAAGTAATGAATGAAAACATAATATAAATCCAAGGGTTTGAGTTACTTACCAGTCATTCCATTTAGGATGGCTAGGTTGCACTTGGGGAGGCTTACATGCTTGCCAAGTGTCCTTAGGATTGCTCAAGATCAGAAGATGTGGCCATAGTTGAGAGGGTTTAAGTGTATGGAGCTTAAATAGAGAGGTTTGACCAATTAATGGTTATTTGACCAGCCATTAACTAGTTTGACTAGTCAATTTGTCAAATTGGCTAAAGTGGCAAGTAAAGGGTGTTGATTGGGTGAATTGGAGGATATTTAATGGCTAGGAATTAAAGTTAAATTATTTCTAAGGAAATTTAGGAGATTTTGACCAAGTCTTATTGGTTAAATTGGTCAATTTGATTTGGTTTTGACTCAAGGTATGTTTTGTATATTTTAAAACTACCAATGGAGTAGGGATAAAAGTTCAGAGATGTTGATTTAGTTAAATGGGTTGGGTTGACCCATTTAAGGCCTTAAGGGGTTATTTAGTCATCCTAGGTTGACTTGGTCTACTAGGTTGACCCAAGACCTAGATTTGAGCTCAATAAATTTGAAATGATATTTAAAGTTTATTAGAGGTGTTTCCTTGATTTAGGGAGGTTATTTCAACCAAATTGACTATTTGAACCCTTAAAGGGCTATTTTGGTCAACCTAGGTTGACTTGGTCAACCACATTAACCCAGGACCTGGGTTTAGATTTAACATGTTTGGTTTGATATTTGGAGTTAAATGAAAGTGGTTTTATGCAACTTGGAAGTTATTTGGTTTAAAATGATTTTTTAGATCCCTAAAAGATATTTTAGTCAAAAGTAGTTGACCCAGTAAACTAGGTTTGACCAGGGGTCAGGCTTTGAGTCCAATGTACTCCTAATGATTATCAAGATGCATTGGAAGAGGTTTTAAGGCTTGATTTAATAAGGTCATATTGAAGTCTATAGAAAACTCCAAAATTCACCTAAAGGGGCTTTTTGGTCATTTTGACCCCTAGTCAACTAGGGGTCAAAATGGGTCCTCCAAAATATAATTTACTATTTAAGATGTCATAATCAAGGGTCTAGATGTAATCAGAGAGTTTGGAGAAGGCTCTAAGGTCAAAATCCATTAGGTGGCAGGTCTAGTGGCATAGGCCATAAATATTTTAAGGTTTTATATTCTTTGGAAATTAATTCAATTTTTAGGTTAGAGACCTTAGATTGAGCTTAAATTTGGATGGTATATCCTAGGAGCATTCTTAATCAATATGTAATTGATAGATCATAAGTCAGGTATCATTTGACTAAGGTTTGAAATATTTAAAAATTCACTAGAAAAGGCTATTAGGATAGGGTCTTTGAACCTTAGATTTTAGTCTAAATTTCTAGTTTTAAATTATATTGATCATTGTGTCTGAGTTTATCTAGGATTTGGGTTGGCCTTAGTGACCTCTTATAAAAATGAGATCAACAATGGGTAGTAGACATTGCATGAAGATATAAGAGTCAAGAATTTTCAATACAAATAATCTCCTTAACCTCATGTCAATGCATCTGTTAAGATTGGAAGAATATCTATCAGGTATCTTTGGAGCCTACACCCTTTTAAAAAACTATTTGTCTTTGCTTTCAAGTCAAAGAAAATGGTACTTTTCATTTTAGAAGTTTTTCATTTTCACCATAATTCAACTCTAGAGCTTTCATCCCAAAAATCTCCTTTAAGTCCATACTTGATTTTATGTCTTCTTTATATTTATCCTAGATGTGCATTACTGAGTTGAATACGTTATCAAAAATATTTTTTTCTATATGCACACATCTAAGTTATGTTTGATCAAGTTTTTTCTCTAACATGGTAAGAACCAAAAATTACCCTTTTAGGGTAACTATGGTTGACTCTATACCTTGGCAATTTGTATTCAACTAATTTTAAGAATCAACTAAAATTGGCATGCATCTTACTCTTTCAAATATTTTCTCACTGGTTAATCTCGGAGGAGGGCACAACATCACCTTTTTATTTTTAGTGAAGGCATCCTTATTTCACCTAAAAGGATAACTTGTAGGTAAGAACATGCGGTGACAGTTGAACCAAGGGTTATTGCCTTAATGCTTAAAAGTGAATGACTTAGTAAATTCCACGTAATATGGAGAAGCTAACTTATCGGAAGTGTTCAAACTCAAAAGCATACTATATACATGAAAGCCACTAATTATCCAAAGTAATGATGCCCTCATTTTAAAGTTTTGATTGGTGGAGATATCATATAGATTTACTCCTTCATCCCATAATAAATTTAAATCATTGATTAAAGTTGCAAGAATACATCGATCATTACTTTCAGAATATGTGGCCTTGAAATGATCTGTGTCAGGTATATGTACGATATAGTTATACACAACACTTAAGGAAAAATTTAAGGGTCGAGTATCACAAGCCAGCATGAGTAAGGTTAAGAGTATTAGCTAAAAGAAGTAAAATAATTTGCACGTAAATCTAATCTTATATTTCTTGATTCTGTGGTGACAGTAGGATGTGTTTGATTAAAGTGTTTCCAGGTTCTTACTTTTGATAGATGTATCATAACACCTACTTGTGAGATGTGTTTGTTATACCATCTCATATGTGCAGTAGAGACCATAGATGCACATAAATGCTGTAGTCAAGGAATTATGGGTAAATAAAAAATTTTACTGACTAGTACATCTTTCAACTTTTATTTCTTCCTAGGCTTTGGTATAAATATTATTGCATTGTAATGGTAGCATAAAATCATTGATATATCATCTTTATAGTATAACATATATCCATTAACACAATAATCTATTTTTGTATATGTCAAACCAAGTTTAGAACTGAAAATCTAAGTTGACACTTTTCCCATTAGAGAGAGAAACTCCCGTTAGAGAGAGAAACTCCCATTATTTCAAATTTTCCTTTTCTCAATTTTTATTCCGCCTTCATCATCGCTCTTCAGGCGATGGTGGCGGACAACCTCCGGCCATCAGCAGCTGCAACAATTACTGGATTTAGTGATCAAGTTAGAGAAGATGTGCATTGTCCATGGGTGAGTCAGGGACGGGATGCAAATGATTTGTGATTGAGGGTGACTGTGTGCCCTTTTGTTATCAAGGAGGGTATGAATTCTAATCCGAAGAAGATTCATTTGGTCGAAGGAAAGGGTAAGGGTATTTTGGCTGAGTCTTCGTGTTCTACGCCTCAGCTTTTGAAGTCAGTAGTTGTATTGCCTCTTAAATCCAATGACTGTGAAGCTTCTTCATCAGATATGAAGATTTATGTTAACAAATTTGAATATTCAAAAGTAATCTCTGACCATAGGCTAGGGATAAATGCTAATTTCTTGAATATGCATAACAAGGATGTTCAAGTGACTGACGAGATGCTACCTGCTTGTGATAACTTAGATTTTCCTGCTAAGGTAAGTTTGTGTGATTCTTCTGGGCCAAATACTGGTAATATTATGCTTTTGGATGTTTGTGTTAATGCTAAAGAAGGAAATGTTTTGAAGATATCGGGTGTGCATTCAGATCACAATGCAATACATGCCCAAAACATAAATAATCCGTGGGTGAGGCATCCTAATATCAAAGTTAATTTCTCCATGGATGGCTCTATTCTCTCTAAAGATAGGAATGTGATTAAATTGAATGAAGCAAATGTTAATGTGAACTCTGAGAAGCTCAGGTTCTCTGTTGTCGTTAAGGTCTTTGGGAAAGAGACCCCGAATCATCTGATTGCAATTGAATTATGATGTCAATGGGAAAATTTTGGAAAGTTACATTTAACCGTTTTTGGATTAGGCTGGGTTCTATGCTCATTCACCTCCTTTGAAGAAGTAGAGAAGGTTTTAGAGGGAGGCCCTTGGTATGTTAATAGGCATATTGTTGGATTAGATAGGTGGACTCCACAATTTTCTCCTTCCTCGTTTAAAGTATTAACTTCCCCAATTTGGATCAGGATGCCTCATCTACCTCTGTGGTGCTGGAATGAAGAAAACGTGGTGAGAATTGCTTCTATGATAGGAACACCATTATGGGTTGATGGTAATATGTTCCAATGGGGCAAAAGGGAATATGCGAGAGTATGTGTTCGCATGGCTCTAGACAAACAATTTCCCACTGGAGTGTGGGTGGAAGGGTCGTGTGGTAGGTTTTTTCAAAGAGTAGAGTATAAAAAAGTTTCTTCATTTTGCTTCAATTATGGGAAAGTTGGTCACCTAGTTAATGAATGTAAGGTTAATAGTCATTTAGTATTGAAGGAGGGTGCTCCCGGGTTGGGAGATGGTGGTTATATTGCTAAGGAGGTTTTGTCTGAAAAAATAGTATCTGAATCTTTTATGGTCCTTGGATCCATGTTAAAAATAGAAGAAGGAAGGGTATGGTAGCCAGGCAGTGTCCCAATGTTGCTCCTATCCCTATTATAAAATTTTAACCTGTTCAAAAGGTGAATCTAGATTCAAAAAAAGGTGGGGAGAATGAGGCTATTATTATGGGAGATGATTTGCATAACCAGGTGACTTCTTCTATTGTAGAGGTTTCTTGAAGTTATACTATTTCTATTTTTGGTGAAGAGGATGTAGTGATTATGGTTCCGTCTATAGATGCTGATCCCCCTATTGCTGGGATCATTCAGTCCCCCACTCATTTCGATTCTATGGATTTGAATAGATTTAAAGTGCTGGATAGTATTAATGAAGACTATTCTGAGTCACTTAAACCTACGATTGGAGAACTAGAGGAAGGAGATATTTTTTCTGTTAATGTGAAGACATTGGTTCCAGAATCGGTGGATGAGGATTCAGGAGGAAGGAAATTCAAGCTTCAAAAAGAATTAAGATCTTTGGGTAAGGAGAATATTATTCTTCAAAGAAGGAAAGGGAGTTTATTGAAGAATAGTAAGGGTGGGAGCAATCCCAACTCTAATCTCCAATGACATCAATTGCCTTCTGGAATTGTAGGGGGGCCAGGAAACATGAAGCCTCCCGATATTTAAAAGAATTGGTAAGAGATTTTGATATTTTCTTTGTCGGGCTGATTGAGACTAAAATTGCTTCAGTCAACAAGATTGAATTCAATAGAATGTTGGGACCTTGCTGGGACTTCTTCCTGCTTCCAGCTAAAGGTTTGTCTAGTGGTATGATGATAATTTGGAGGGCTGACATCGTCTCTTTTCAGTTAAAATATCCTCTCATCAAGTAGTTGTGGGAGAACTCAACATTCCTAACAAAGGAGTGTGGTTGGGTGCCATGGTATATGGCAGCAAAGAAGTTTATAAAAGGAGGATTTTGTGGAGTAGCCTCGAAGCTTTTTCGAAGGTGAATCTTCCTTTTTTAGTGGGGGTGATTTTAATTGCATATTGTCAGAAGAAGAGAAAAGAGGTGGTAAGAAATTCATATTTTCATAAGGCCCTGAAGACATGAATATGTTTATGAATAAGTGTGACTTACATGATGTTGGGGTAGTAGGACCAAAATACACTTGCTGCAATAATAAATATGGTGGAGCAAGGATTTTAGAGAGATTAGACCGTGTGCTTCTCAACTCCTTGGCGTTAGATTTTATTCAACAGGCTGTGGTTCGTTATCTTGCTAGAATAGCTTTTAACCATTGTCCTTTGTTGATTAAAGTTGTTTCGTTTGGTTTTCAGAGGAGTAAATTTCAGAAGTTTGAAGAAGTTTGGACCTCATATCCAGCCTCCTATAAGATTGTGGGGAAGTCATGGGAAAAGAATGTGCGAGGTAATGCAGCTCAATCTCTGAACATCAAATTTAAAAGATCTTTAAAGGCTTTATTTTTTTGGAGCAAATCTAAGCTTTTAAATCTTAAGGAGTTTAAAGATTGTCTTAAGAAAGAAATTTATGAATTGCAAGAGGAAGAAGCTGAGAAGGGTGGCTTATCCGACACAAAACTCTTTTTGCTGAAATCTAAAGTTCTGGAGCTTAATTCAACACTTGGGAGGCTTGATACCTGGTGGAGACAGAGGGCGAAGATCAAATGGCTGGAAGTAGGTGATACCAATTCAAATAATTTTCATGCCTTTGCATCTAACAGATAGAACTACAATTAAATTAATCAAATCAAAGACTTCCATAGCAATTTATTTGAGGAGTAAAAACAAATTGAAGAGGTTTTCTATGAGTTCTTTAAAGATAAATGGAAAGGGAAGAGGTGTGTACTTAGCGGTTGGCCAACTCCTTCCTTTGTACTGAATGAGGAAGATAGAGGCTTGTTGTTGGCTGAGTTCACTAAGAGCTAGAAGGTGTTGTTAGTCGGGTTGAATCAAATATATCTCCAGGTTTGAATGGTGTCTCTTATTCTTTTATTAAATTTTATTGGCAACTGGTTAAGGAGGATGTTTGGAAGGCTGTTTATTCCTTTCTTAATACTGGTGAAATGTGTGAAGAGTAGAAGGAAACCTTAGTGGTCTTAATTCCTAAGGTTAAGAATCCTATTTTTCCTTCCAATTATAGACCTACCAGCCTTTGCTTATCTATTTATAAAATTGTGGTACAAATGTTATTGAATAGACTTGTTCGGTTCATACGTAAAATTATTTTTGAGAACCAAGCTACTTTTGTTCAAGGACGTTCTTTATCTCAACACGTTTTGCTTATCCAAGAGCTAATCCACAAATTTAGATTCTAAAGCTAAGAAAGGTTTGACGGCAATCAAATTAGGTATGGAACAAGCCTACAGTAGCATGGGATGGTCCACCTTAAAGCAAGTGTTAAATCGTTATGGTTTCCCGGGGAAACTTTCCAATATGTTAATTCAGTGTGTGCTTAATCCAAAATTTTCTTTTTTGATTAATAGCAGTAGCTCCACTTAGATAAAAATCGAAAGTTTTTTTACACAAGGGTGCCCCTTGTCTCCTTATCTCTTCATTTTGTGTTCTTAACTGCTTTTAGAAGCCTTTTCTCAAAGGGGTAGCAACATTGGTATCAAAGTGGCTCCTAATGCAGATAAGATCTCGCATCTTCAATATGCTGATGACATTATTATTTTTTCTATAGCAAAGAGGGAACATGTAAAGAAAATAACCAAGATCTTAAAGGATTACAAAAAGTGGACGGGTCAGAAGATTAATGTCCAGAAGTCTTTAGTTTTATTTTGGAAATTTGTTGGAAAAAGGAGGTCTATCGTTCTTGCTAAAGTGCTCTGTTTTAAGGTAGTGAATGAACTCAACTACCTTGGAGTCAAGATGTCGCTAAGAAGATTAGTCCTTTTACATTTTCAAAATCTCTTAGAAAAGGCGTATAACAGAATTAATACATGGGGAAATCAGTTTATTTCTCCAACAGGGAAACTTCTTCTTATCAAATCTTCCTTGCTTTCTCTTTATACATTCTTAGCTACTCATTCACTAGTCCCTAAGGGAGTGTTGAATGATTTGGATAAGATGTGCAAGGATTTTCTTTGGAAAAAAGGAGATAGAAGTAAGGGTCTTCATTATGTTGCATGGGAAACTATATGTAGATCCAAAAATATGGGTGGTCAAGGTGTGCATTCAGCAGCAACTAAGACAGGACCGTTTAGGGCCAAGTTTGCTTGGAGTTTTATTTCTAAGCCTCTCTCCCTCCTTAATACGAACCTGAGGGCTAAAAATGGTGAGAATATTTGGAATTCTCAAGTCAGGATTTATGTCTCTCCTACTTGGAAGATCTTAAATGATGGAGCATTTTTCTTAAGGAAGTAGTGAGATGGAAGGTCTCGGATGGTGTCAATATCAATACTTTTAAAGATATTTGGATTTTTGATAAGAGTATTGAACGTTGGCCACATTTGTTGCTGAGGCAGATCAAACAAGTTCTTGTCTTATGAATTTTATACAAGATGGAGGATGGGATGATGCCATGTTGAAGCTGGTCTTTGGTCCTGATTTGGTGGAGGTAATTAGAGTTGTTCCTATCCATCCTGATTTATAAGGTAACCAATTCCAGTTGATTTACAAGTGCTTTGGTAAATCTATATCAGCCATGATTTTTGAGAAGATGCACAACAATGATGTAGAAGATTTGAGTTGGGGTTGGAAGAAAAAGCTGAAGCTTCACCCACGTGTTGAGCTATTCTGGTGAAGACTTGTTTATAAGGCTATTCCTACTAATGAGTTCCTGGTTTACAAAAGATTGTAGGATTACAATGATGTCCAAGAGGTTGTAAATTAGTTGAAGATTCTGCTCACATAACTATTAGTTGTGTGTATCTTATTTAGGTTTTAATTATGCTCAATAAGTGGGGAATTATGGTCCCTACTTTCTCAAATCTAGAAGAATGTCATCGGAAGTTTCTGGCATTATCCCATTGCAAACCGTTTATAGGGAATTTGTATTGCTCGACTGTTTATCTTTCATGGAAGAGTAGGAACAAGCTTAAGCATGGTGAAGGGGAAGAAAGTATCATTATAATAGCTACAAATTCTGTCAGCTTAGCTGCTGCCTCATTTTGCTCGGATCACTGGGATGTCAATTAGCTGATGCAGCTGTCTCCCTCATTTTGAATTACTCCTCCACCCGAGTAGATAAAGCTCAATGTTGATGCTTCACTAGAGAGCTCTTATAAGGCTGGAGTTGGTGGAGTGATAAGAGATTCTAAGGGAAGGTTCCTATATGCTTTTGGTTTCTCTTATTTATAATGGGACCCAACAGAGTTGGAGTTTAGATCGATTCTTTCTTTAAGGAATGTTTTTCAAGAGTCAATGTTTGAGATGAAAGGTATTATAATTGATGGAGATAATGTCAATGTGATGAAGTTTGTCCAAAGCATGATGAACGATGAAGAAGTGAAGATTCCTTACTTCAAATGACAAGATTTATCCTTTCTTAGAGATATTAACCATGTTATTTTTCAATTTGTGAATAGGAGTTGTAATAAGTTAGCTGATTACTATGCTAACTATGCTTGTTCCTCTAATTTTATTTGGGATAGTATTGGATGTAATAACATTCAATTAGCTGATTACTGTGCTAACTATGCTTGTTCCTCCTTATTTTGTTTCTTTGTTAAAGGAGGAAAGTGATAGGGGTTCTATCACTTAGAGATTGTTTTTTGAATTTCAATAAAATTGCTCTTTGCATTTCTTAAAAAAAAAAAAAAAAAAAACCAAGTTCAGAAACTAACTTCTTAGTTTGATATAAGTTTTTAAGAATTATGTTATATTCTAGATTACTCTCCTTAAGAAGCCCAAAAAATTGATTAAAACATTCATGATAGATATTATATTCTATTTTTATGCTTAACATCTTCAAGAAACAAATAACTTTGAGTGAGTAGTACACCCCTTTCAAATTGGTTGTTGAGCAGCATGCAACAAAATATAAAAGTTCTATGCCTCATTCTATCACAAAAGAAGGCTTAACAAATAAGTCAAAACCTTATATTATGGAAATTTCCCTTTATGTCTTAGGAGTACATTTCTATTACAAAATAGGCCTAATTCATTTCTCCACTTCAACCATCCAAGTAGAAGCGATTTTGAAGTAATGAAAAGAAAAATACTCAAACTAAAATGGTTGAGGATGAAAAACTTATGGAGAACAGTGACGAACAAGATGATGAATGGCAATACTAAGGCAAAGGAGGCACTGAATGATGGTGAACATCTCTGAAAGATGATGAACATTAGTGAATGGTGGTAAATGTGGTGGCAAACTATGGAAGATAACTCATGCAAAGAGAAGCTGCAAAAAAGAACTAGAATGGGAGAAATAAAGTAAAGATAATCGTGAATGTTGTGGGATACATAATAGGGCTTTTTCTAGTAGATCCTTTAGTGGATTATCAGCAAAAAATGTTTCTAGTGAAACTTCCACTAGAAATTATTAGACTGGTTTAAGGAGGCTAATAAAAATTCTTCCGGCCATTCCATTAAAAACTTTCTAGTGTAATTTTCATCAATTTAACTTGGTAACTCAAAAAGACCGATGGCTTACCCGATGGGTATTCTATTTGAAAGTTTCTTGTGGTATTTTCGCCAAAAGTTTTCGCCAAAAATACTATCAGTTTTTCGTCGATATTTTTGGCTGACATTTATCTAGGGAAATGCTACGAAAAATTATTTTGTAAAATAACCCTTGACTATATAATAAACTCAAGGTAAGGAAAATTTATACAAAAATAGGTGATGGATGTAGGGGCTTTGGGTTTAGTTCTGACACTAGATTCTAGAGTTTTGAAATGATCAATAGATTTAGTAATTGAATTTGATTTAAACAATAAATTTTGTGAATTTAAGGTTTGAAATTCTAAGATCATTGACATTCATTAATGCTCATCAATGATTGAATAGGTGATAAACTGACTATCTCTAAAGACTATTAATTGATGAATTAGGGCTTGATTTTAAATCCAATTTTAAATTGATGAATGGACGTCAATGATTGGAAGGAGATTAGCTTTACATTAATCATACCACTGACAATCAGTGGTGATTATCAAGTGGTAGATGAAAAAATGAAATGTTAGTCAAGGTTTAATATTAAATTATGGTTTCAAGGGTCAATGATGATATCACTATGCTAAATTAAATTGATGAGTTTGATTTTGATTTTAAAATGATGTAGGTATAGAGATTGATGTCTAATATAGAAGGGACATGCCTCATCCAAAAAATGGGATCAACAATATTCGCTTATTACTTTAATTATATAACTAGACAAATATTTAGAGCTTGGTTTATGTTTAAATATTATTCCCCTACCTTAGAAGGGAATCATGGTAGGGTTTGTTTTAATATTGGTTTCAAGAGTTCCTATAAGGGCAAGCCCTTATAATTAATTACATCTTGAAAGTGAATACCTCAATTAAAATAAAGACTAAATATTTTCAATCTCAAATAGATTTAAGGAATGGTTTGGGCTATTAAGATTTCAGTAGAGAGGCTTTAGATTATAAATCTTTAATTTAGATTTGGAATTTAGATTTTGGATTTTTGGAAGGATATAATAGAAGAAATTTGCAGAGATTGAGGGATGTATATAATCTATACTTATTCTTGTGTAGAATAAGCTTCAAGTAAATAATCCTAATCACAATCAATCGCCATATGAAAGTGGGATTTGATAGCTCTATCCTAGGAATCAATGAATTATAATTTAGAAAACATTAATTAGGGCTTTTATAATATGTACATGATCACATAATGAAATTATGCATAGAAGTTAATGTATAAAAAAAAAAACTTTTATTCAATGATAATTTCTTAGAGTATAACCAGGGTCTACTATAAAGCAAAGGTGGCTATTCTCCACCAACAATAAATATGGATTTATATTCCTACATAATGTAGATTTGAATATGATTATTTATTTTGGTCTTCAAATCTTCCACCTCCTAGATCTTTTATAGTACATGATTGCATAATGATCCTTAAAAGGGGAAGAATCATTTCCTTTTGGAGCCTATATATATATATATATATATATATATATATATATATATATATATATATATATCACAATCATTTTCAAATCTTTTATAATTCTTAACACTATGCAACTAAATCTAGCTATGAGAGTATCTAAAATATTTACATTTACATCATTGCATTAACATTTTTATTTACATCATTAATTTGGAACATTCAACTTTGTAGGAATATAAAAGAGTTATATACAAGAATACACTTGTATGATGTTGTGCGAGTATATACAAGTGAATATAAAATTTCCTAAGAGCTTACTCTAAATATTTACCAACATAAATGTAAATATGATATCCAAAGTAAAGAAAGTAAATAATTCAAACATGAGTACCCTCTAGACAAGGCACTCTAAGTAAACCATACCAAATTATAGTCCTAGCCTAGGCGAAAGTTGCTTGTCCAAGAAAACTGTCTAAACTATGTGTATAAATCTATATGGCATTGATAGAACCTAGGCTTTATTAGTTTGAAATTATCTACAAATTAAATTTGTTTCTTTAAGGTCATTGAAGGTTGGTTTGAATTCAAGTATTTAGTGATTTAAAAGATTTGAATTTGTTTTAAGGGTATTATGTTTGTTCAAGTTGTTTACATTTAGATTTTAAAGAATAAAGTGCTAAATAACTTTTAAGTGCTAGAAGTCATTGATCAACAAGTCCTAGGCTCATATTTTTAATACTACCAATCTTCCAAAAATGAAGTAGATAGGATGCATAGAGTCCTTCAATTATAATTATATGTTTTACTCCTTAAAGCTTCGAATTCATGTTTATCTTCCTAAAGGAGTTAAACACAAGGGTATGAAAGTTCAACATCTAAATATTTTATTACTAATTTTTAATGGTTTTTTAGGTTGAGTAGTAATTGCCTTTGTTAAACTAGGGCTATGAGATTTATTTCACTTTCCTTGGGGCTAAGCTAATAACCTTGTAAGCTCGTGTTATCTAGCAATTTATTTTGATTCATAGATAGCAGTAACCTTAGCATCATAATTACTTGGTAAGCATCTAAGGATTTTATTTACTTTCTCAAAATTAGAGAGCTCTCTTCCTAAAGCATGTAGAGACATTACAATTTGTGTAAACCTAGTGTACATATCTGAAATGATTTTGTTAGGTTTCATACGAAAAAGTTCATAATTGTGTAATAATAGGATGTTCAACCAAGATTGTTTAACCTCACTGGATCTCTTATATGTAATACACAATTTATCCAAGATGTCCTTACAAATGGTACATGTAGAGACTCTCATATAATCTTCTGACTTAAGTGCATAAAAAAATAGTTTAAACACGTTCTCAATGGTCATTGCTCTATTCATTAAATGATAACTCAGATTTATTTTCCAATTAATAAAATGAGATGGTGTACATTAACCATTGTACTAAAACCACATGAAACAATTAATAGAATGTAAGAAAGTAGTCTTACAAATTTTTTAAAAACCAAATGGTATGTTGTCAAATAAAGGTGGACGAATAATATAGTAACCTTCTATAATGTTCTTATTTCCAAAATATTCCATGTAACATTTTCTCTAGCTTTTCTAAAACACTTTTTTAAAGTATCAATCTTATACCAATTGAAAGTTAAATTTAGAATGTTAAGCTTAAGTGAACTACCCCTAGGCAAAGCAAGAGGGGGGTGAGTTGTTGAATTAAAAAATTACCTACTTGCTTAAAAAAGGAATCGATATGCTTTTGATTTTTTCAGTAATTTATAAAAAAGTAACTACTATTACTTAATATGGAAGCAATTATCAGTATCAAAAAATTGAAATAACAATAATGAATTTTTAAATAATAGAGAAAATTACTTAACACTGATTTCCACCAAGTAGTTATCACAAAAAATTAAATGCAAAAAATTAAAATATATAAAATAAGAAATTAGAATAAACATGCCAAAGATTTATAGTTGTTCAGTCAAACAATGACCTACGTCCACTCCCCAGAGTCCTCCACTAAGAGTAATGCACTAAACTTTAGTTTCTCTCCTTAAGCTCCCACAACTAGACCAAGAAGCCCTTATAAGCTTTTTACCTATGTAGTGCAGCAAAGAACATTGGCCTCCTTTCACACCCTCCTGGTGATGGAAGAGAACCATGAACTCCTTTCTTACCCTCCTAGTGATGGCAGAGAATCACAAACTCTTTTCTCAGCCTCCTGGTGATTATAGAGAACTACAACTCATTTTACACCATCCTGGTGATGGCAGAGAACAATGAACTCCTTTCTCACCCTCTTGCTGATGGCACAGAACCACTTTGAGTTGAAGTACTTCTTCCCAGAGCCACCCAAGAAACCTAGATAAATAGTTGAAAGAAATAAGGTAAGACACTAGCTTAGAGAAACCATGTGAATCCCTCGCACACAAGCTCTCTCTTTCTTCTTCCCAAAGCTCTCTTAGATCTTCTTCTAAACTCTCTCCCAAGAACATTCAATAGCCAAAGTCTTGAAATAAGTCTAATGAGATAGATTAAATACAAAGCCTCACAAAAAATCCTAGAATTCAACTTTGGTGACTCTCATTGTATAGTATGAACCACGATCATATGGTACCATTAGTTAAAATCACCCTATTAGTACTGTACAAATTATAAAGGGATGTAAGATCAGTTCAACTGATTGTGCTGATCGTCCAATATGATATAAAGAGTCATCTAGTATGACTAGTTGAAATGACTTGATTTATCATCCCATACAATTGGTGATGATAAATTATTGTCTAATTCAGGTATCTAGTTATATTGTATGGTTAGCTCCAAACAACTAGTATGATCTGATTGAATAAATTAACCAAAATTATTTCCCTAATTACAAAATTTATTTAGGCAAGATTTAATTACATTGTCCAACATGATACCTATCATATAATATAATTAGTACAATTTTAAATTTCAAAATATTGCCTAAATTATGATTGGCAGCTCGGATATTAATTTCAACTTATCGTTCTATATGATCTGGATCATATAGTATGATGAGTTCAAATTGCTTTAAATGTCATTATTAGCCATTTTAATAATTTTCTAATTAGATGATCGTATAATATGATATGGATATGATTAGTTTTCAAAATTATATTAATTTTCGCACTATATCACACTTTTGAGTGTGTATGTGCATGGTCACCAGGCTTAGTATCAACCAAATATAAAATTTTCACTCAAAAAAAGTAGAAAAAAGAAAAATCAAAATTATAAACTCTTCAAGAAACTTTAACCCTATTTTAACAAGTCTTAAAATGATCATTTTTACACAATGTACTATGGTCCTGAAATGTTAGTGCACAATAGAAGCATGTATGCAATAATAGCAATTAATCAGAGATAGCATAGTAGAGAATCAAATAATATTTGTTATCATTCAAATCACAGGACTTGGGTCCAAATTTGCAACAATATCTAGCTACTTTGAATATTGTTCTAAAGTCATGGAGAAAATTTGATTTTGGCAATTATTCTAAAATTCTACAAAGGAAATTGAGAAGAACTCTTGAGGCTCTTTATTATTGGAACAAAAATAAACTTTAGATTTTATGTACGCTCAAAGAAGATTTGAAGAATGAAAGTATGGTGCTTCAAATGGAAGAAACTACTAATGACGGTCTTAATCTAAAAAATTTAAAATTACTTTGAAGTTCAAGAGTTAAATGTTATGTTAGCAAGATTATCAATATGGTGGAGTCAAAGAGCAAAGGCTAGATTGTTGAAGGAAGGAGATTACAACTCAAAATTCTTTCATGATTATGATTCAACTAAGCGAAAGGGCAATTGGATTAAGCAAATTAAAGATGAAGGCAATGCTTTGGTGGAAGATTATGAGAAGATTGAATCAATTTTCTATAACCTTTTCCAGAAAAAATGGCGTAATATAAGTTGCAAGCTTTTGGGTTGACCTGAAGTGTACAATGAACCAAAAAATTTTATGCAGATTTTTAATTACTAAATGCTGATTTCTCTTAAGATGAATTTGATGCTATCATTTTCCAAATAGGTAATAATAAATCTCTTTGAAGTGATAGAATAACAACGTATTTCCTTAAATTTATTAGAAAATTGTGAAAGAATACACTTGGAAAGCTATTGACCGCTTTTTTAAGACCAATTAAAGCATGTTAAGTGGAAAGACAATCTTATTATTCTTATTCCAAAGATTAAAAATATGGTGGAGATTTAAAATTTTAGAACTAATAGTCTTTGTCAAACCATTTACAAGAAAGTGGCTAGAATGATTTTGAATAGATTAAAGTGGTGCCTTCCTAAGATTATAAATGAAGATCAAGTAGTTTTTATCCATGGCAGATAAATGTTAGACCATTGTATGCTGGCCCAAGAGATTTTTAATAAATTTAGTTTTTCTAATTGAAAGAAAGGTTTGATGGTTGTTAAAATTGACATGGAGCAAGCATATGATAATATAGGTTGGCCGAGCCTGGAGCAAAGTTTAAAATGGTTTTCTTTTCCTTCTAAGTTCTCAAAACTTATTACGGAATGTGTGGAAAATGTCAGATTTTACCATTATAATCAATGGGAGGAATTCTAAATGGATTAAGGCTAAGAGTGGATTTAGACAAGGACGTTCGTTATCTCCATATTTATTCGACATGTGCTCACAATTATTATCTAATTCTATTTATCAAAAAGGCCAAGAATTGGGTATTAAAATTGCTCTAAGAGCAAGAAAGATTACAAACTTATTATATGCATATAATGTTCTTATATTTAAATTAGCATCTACAACAGTTGTTGAGGTAATGAAGTGGATTCTTGCTGAATTGTATGTCTGGACTTGACAAAAGGTAAAAAATAATAAATCTCAGATTATGTTTGGAATATCTGCTGGTATTAGATGAAGGAAAAACTTTCCAAAAATCTAGGATTTAAAGTTGATAAAAAAATGTATTACTTAGGAGTAAAAATTATTTTAAGAAGGATGATTGTGTCTGATTTTCAAATTATTTTGGACCATACTTTAGAAAGGTTAAATGCTCGGGGAAATAGAATTTTGTCCATTGCTAGAAGGATTCTTCTCATAAAATCTTCATTTTTCATCTCTACCTATTTTCTTATTAAATCACTCTTTAGTTCCTAAGGGTTTGTTGAATGTAGACAAGCTATGTAGAAATTTCATTTGGCACAAAGATAAAAATACAAGGTTTACCTTGTGTTTCTTGGGAGGATTTGTGTAAACTAAAACTGTATAGTGGAATGTGATTGCATTCATCTGCAAATCGGTCCTCTAAGTGCT
This sequence comes from Dendrobium chrysotoxum, assembly GCA_019925795.1. Taxonomy (NCBI): domain Eukaryota; kingdom Viridiplantae; phylum Streptophyta; class Magnoliopsida; order Asparagales; family Orchidaceae; genus Dendrobium; species Dendrobium chrysotoxum. The sequence goes on from CM034302.1 coordinate 44,966,567, forward strand.
AGATTGGAATGGAGATTTATTCAGAACCCTTTCTCATTTGTTTCATAGAAATCTTATTACTAAATATGGAAGTGATAGATGGAATGTGGAAATTAAAAAGGGTTCATCATCTTCTTGGCATAGTCTTGTGGATGGAGCCAAATTCCTCTAGCCTCTTATTAGTTCAAAATTTTCTAATGGAAAAAATTTAATGTTCTAAATGATGTTTAGATTTTGGATAGAAGTCTAAAGAATTTGTCAACCTTTGTTGATTGTGTTGGATTACATGAAACATTGGTTCAAAATTTTATTTCTACTGATGGTATTTAGAATGATTCAGAGCTTCTCAAATTTTTTCATCATAATCTTATATTTTTATGAAGAAAATTCTTATTTATCAGGAACTAGGAGAAGATCAAATCGAAGCAATGTTTCAACATTCTGGAAAATCTATTTCTGCATTAGCTTATGATGCTTCGGTAAAGTATAACTTTGATCATGATGATGGAGGATTCATAAAAAGGATCGACAAACTTAAGCTTAAACCAAAGGTGGAGATTTTTTGGTAGAAATTGTTTAAGAATTCTCTCCCTTCAAATGAGTTTCTAAAATATAGGAACCTCATACATGATAATTTTGTGCTAGAGGCTGCCAAGAAGTGGAGAATCATTTATGTATAGTTGTTAAAGGTAAATTTCTTATTGACATTATTAGCAAGCTTAGAGATTTGGGTTGCCAAATTTCTATTTTCTATTATTTAAATAGTATCATGACTGAAATTATAAGTGTTGTAAAATCATCTCCAAATATAGCCAAAATTTATTATGCAACTATATATTTTTTGGAAATGTCATAATGATGTAAAGCATGGTAATCCTCTACCGCCAACTTTGATTATTTCTATCAATATTTTGTTTACAGCTATACATCCAAGCTGAATCTTCTCCTAGAAGACTAGAATGTTATCTCAATTCAGAGTTTGAGAATTTTTGGCATCCGCACCACTAGATTGGATTAAAATTTATATTGATATATAAATTAAGAAGTCTAATCTTGCAGGAATTGCTGGTATAATAAGAGATCAAAAAGGAAAATCTCAATTAGAATTGGAGGCAATTTTGGCGATTAGAGGGCATCTTCAAATTTAGATGATTGAATGCAAAGGTGTTATTATTAAAGGAGATAATATTAATATTATCAAGGTGATTCAAGATTCTATGAAGAGTTCAAGATAGCAACAAGATAGTTTTTGGAATAAAGAACTCTTATCCTTAAATAGTTTCGATAATATAATTTTTCCTTATATTTCTAGAGATTGTAATAAAGAGACTGATTTTTGCGCCACTTTTGCATTATGTAGTAATTTTATTTGGGATAGTTTTGTTACGAATCTGATTTCAAGGACTATAATTTTGATGATAGTAAACCTTTTCATTTCTATTTGAGTGACTATTCTTTTAGGTTCATAGGATCAATTGTAACTCAAGCCAACCCAAGATCGAGTCAGTCTATCTATGGTTCAGGGTCAATGTACTTTTTCATTTTTCTTGAGTCAAGTGTAATGTAACAGATCCCCAAGCTAAGTAACCTTACACATATACACTCAGGGGGAGAGTTTTAGTGAGTTAGAGTCTCTATTTCAAATTTTGTTCAAATCATCCTGGACGATATCCATATCATCTTGGATGATCCAATGAAAATAGAAACTCTAATTAGGGTGACCATGTTAAGTTGGGTTGATTAAGCATATCGTCTTGGATAATATACCCATCGTACAAGACGATATGCTCAAATAAAAAATTCTTAGCTGCCAGACTGAGTTAGGCAAGTTTTATTTTTAAAATTTTGGTCTGATCGTCTTGGACGATATGTGTATCATCATGCATAATCTAAGCTGACCAGTTGAGATTTAGGGAAATTTTTGAGCCCTCCTATTTAAGATCTCTTTTGTTCAATCATTGAAATCTTTTTCCACTATCCTTTCTTGTGAGAAACTTGAGAATGAGAGAGAGAGAGAGCTTGGGGAGAGAGAGAGAAGATCTTGTGAGGGGAGTTTGTGAGGTGTTTACAAAGGTTGCTCCAAGCAAGGATCTGAGTCATCTTCTCTGGTCATTGTCTCTTATCCTTGGTGTCTCCATGGAAGAAAAATATGCAAGAAGATTAAGGTTCTCTTCCTGCTTCAGGAGGAAGCGAAAGGAGTTTAGGTTCTCTTCCTGCTTCAGGAGGAAGCAAAAGGAGTCCAGGTTCTCTGCCTGCTTCAAGAGGAAGCGAAAGGAGTCCAGGTTCTCTGCCTCATCGGGTTGGTAGAAAGGAGATTTTATACAAACTTCTCCGCCTTGTTGTGGGAGCAGAAGGAGAGTCACTTTGTGTTAGTGCAAGACCCGAAGGGGAGGCTCTTGGGAGTGGATGTCGGTCATGTTGATCGAACCACTATAAAATATGGTGTGTTCTTTCTGATTATTTTCTGCATTTATTTTTCTATTGATGATTATGTGATTGTGATTATTATTTTGTTATTGTTAAACATCTGTACATCATCATGAGATAGTAATTATTTTAAAACATTCAAAAAGATTTTTCAAAATCTTCATTTTGCACAAGAATTTTTTAAAATAACCAATTCACCCCCCTCTTGGTTAGCCTTGGAACTAGTTCACAAGGGCTGAACATCCCTATCAAACTTTCAAGTGGTATCAGAGCGGGATTCATAAAACCTAGTTTTGAAAAATATTTGAATTTGATCCATGGCTAAATTTGGAAATAGAAACACCGCTGAAGGATATTCAATCACATGACCACCGTTATTTGATAACATACTTTTTGATTTTTGAAAAACTCACATGTTCACATTTTTATAATCAATTGATTATCACATGTGGGTGCTTTTTAAATATGGTTATGATGCTCCGTATAGACTTATTAATGGTGTGAAAAATGAACTTCCTTTTACTAAATGGATACATGATGATAGGGATTTAGCACAGCTAAATGCAAAATACTTGAATTATTTTTTCTGTGCTTTAAAATCTGAGAACTACATGCATCTGATTTAGATAGTAGGGAGAATCATTTGAAATTTGAAAATGCAAGTCTCAAGAAAAAAATGAGTTTTGAAGTGTGAAAATTAGTGCATATGAGAATAAAGAAACACCTCATACATTTACACAATTTTATGCACCTCCATCACTTGAAGAATCTAATTTAAAATCATCAAAGCATGTTTCGTTGAAACCTAGGAGGAGGCACTATCACCCACGTAAATTAGTTAACCCTTTTCCTAGCGTTAGATGCTTTTATTGTGGCATGCTAGGACATATCTCCCACACCTCCACTGTTCACCATAGTACACATTGGGTATGGAGGCCCAAACTTCATGATTCATAGCATAGCACACATGCATTGCATTATTCTTTTCATATGAAGGAACCCAAACTTATTTGGGTTCCTAAATCTAACATTTGATGATTTTATTGGTGTGCTCTCACATAAGACCTCGGGAGAGCATATGGTACCTGGACAATGGATGTTCAAGAAATATGACTGGAGATGCAAATAAATTCATTGCACTGGAAGCCAGGGTTGGAGGCAAGGTCACTCTTGGAGACAACACCACCAGGAAAGTGGTGGGTGCATGTATAATTGGAAACTCTAAGAACCTTTTGATTGAAAATGTTTTACTTATAGATGGACTGAAACACAACCTGCTAAGCATTAGTCAACTGTGTGACAAAGGGTTCAGCATCAAGTTCTTGGCAAATACTTACATTATAAGCTTAAATAATCACACTATTTTATAGGGCAAGAGGATCAACAACGTCTACATGCTTGATTTAAATAATATTGAATATGCTACTTCATTTTGCTTAAAAACTACTGCTGATGAGTCTTGGTTGTGGCATAGGAGATTATGTCATGCCGGTATGAAAACCCTTAGAACAGTCACCCAAAAGAACTTAGTTAGAGGGGTTCCTAAGCTTAAGTTCACTAAGGACCATCTGTGTGATGTCAATCAGTTAGGGAAGCAAGTCCAATCCACTTTTCCCTCCATTAAGGACATTAGCACCTCTAGACCTTTAGAAGTCCTTCACATGGATCTCTTTGGACCCATTAGCACTGCCAGCTTAGGGGAAAAAGCCTATGGATTTGTGATTGTTGATGATTACTCGAGGTTCACTTGGATTAAATTTCTGTCACATAAAATTGAGTCATTTGATGAATTTAAATCCTTCTCCACTTGGATTCAGAAGAAGTTAGGTTGTGAGATCTTGACTATTCATAGTGATCATGGGGAAGAGTTTAAAAATGTGAGATTTGGAACTTTTTGTGAGGAGTAAGGGATTAGCCATAATTTTTAGCTCCTTAGACCCCTCAGCAGAACAGGGTAGCAGAAAGAAAGAACAGAACCTTAGTGGAAGCTACTAGAGCCATGCTTGCTGAGTATTCACTTCCAAAAGACTTTTGGACAGAAGCGATGAACACAGCCTGTTATGTATTAAATAGGGGGAATGTTAGATCCAAACTGAATAAGACACCATATGAGATCATTAAGCGTAAAAGTCTAAACCTGTCCCACCACCATGTCTTTGGCTAATAGGTTTTTATTCTGAATAAAGTGAAATCATCCTTAGGAAAATTTGACACCAAATCTGATGATGGAGTTTTCTTAGACTATTCTAGTGTGGGGAAATCCTTTAGGGTGTTTAATAAGAGAACTTTGGTGGTGGAGGAGACTACTCATGTGGTGTTTAATGAATCTGATCCTAAGGGGTTTAGAGCTGAGGAAGAAGAGGAAGTAGGAGAGATTACCTAAGGAGTTGAAAATATAAATCTGGAGGAAAGGGTAGAACCTCAAAACACTTTGCCTAGATATTGGAGATATTCTTTCAGTCATCTGAAAGAACTAATGTTAGGAGACCCTTTTGAAGGTGTTAGAACTAGGCATGGACTTAGGAAGGAAGTAAACCATTCTACCTTTATCTCAAAGAATAAATCCAGCAACATCAATCAAGCCCTTTATGATAAATTTTGGATCTTAGCTATGCAAAATGAATTGAACCAATTTGTAAGAATCGATATTTGAGAGTTAGTAGAAAGACCTAGGAATCAAAGTGTAGTGGGAAACAAGTGGGTCTTTAAGAATAAGATGAATGATTCTAGTGTGGTGGTTAGGAATAAGGTAAGATTGGTAGCTAAGGGGTACAATCAAATATAAGGGATTGATTTTGAGGAGACCATTGTCCCTATAGCTAGATTCGAATCTATTAGAGTGCTATTAGCCTTTACCTGTTATAAGGGATTTAAGCTATTTCAAAATGATGTCAAGAGTGCCTTTTTTAATGGGGTAATAAAAAAAGATGTCTTTGTAGAACAACCCCCAGGGTTTGAGAGTTCCCAATATCTTAATCATGTTTATAAATTAAAAAAGGCATTATATGGATTGAAACAGGCACCCAGAGCTTGGTATGAGAGGCTTAGTACATTTCTATTAAAAAGAGAGTTTGTTAAGGGGAGCGTAGATACCACCCTTTTTCTGAGGAAAGTAGGAGATGATTTACTCATTGTCCAAATCTATGTTGATGATATACTTTTTAGATCTTCTGATAAAAACTTATATGATGATTTTTTTAATATAATGAGTAAAGAGTTTGAGATGAGTATGATGGGAGAATTGTCTTACTTTTTAGGATTTAGCATAAGGCAAATGGATGGTGGAACCTTTCTCAATCAATCAAAATACACTAAGGACATTTTGAAGAAATATGAAATGAACAAAGCCAAGCCAATCAACACTCCCATGAGCTCTGTTGTTCAGTTAGATAAGAACTCAAATGGAAAATCTGTTAATCAGAAGAAGTATAGAGGAATAATTGGATCACTGCTTTACCTGACTGCTAGCCGACCTGATATCCTATTTAGTATTTTTCTTTGTGCTAGATTTCAAGCTGATCCTAAGGAATTCTACCTGACTACTATTAAAAGAATCCTTAGATATCTCTTAGGGACCCAAAACTTAGGAATCTGGTATCCTAGGCACAACACTTCCTTTGAGATTATTGGATATTCTAATTCTGATTTTACAGGATGTAGGGTGGATAGAAAGAGCACTTCTGGAACTTGCCAATTTATAGGATAGTCTTTAGTCCCTAGTCCAGTAGAAAATAAATCTCTATTACACTTTCCACTGCTGAAGTTGAGTATATTGCCTTAAGAAGTTATGTGGCCCAAGTCCTTTGGTTGAAATAACAAATTTTGGATTTAGGATTACCTATTGGCACACTCTCTATTCTATATGATAACACTATTACCATTTGCATCTCTAAGAATCCTATGCAACATTCAAGAACCAAACACATTGACATAAGGCATCACTTCATTAGGGATCATGTTACAAAAGGGGACATTGAGCTACACCATATAGGAACTGAAAATCAACTCGCTAACATTTTTAATAAACCACTAGCCTTTGACTCATTCAGTATTTTAAGGACCAAATTGGGTGTGATTGACATTAATGCATGAATTTGATGATTACTGATTTCTGATGTTTCTGTTTTTCAATTGCTTTTAGTTTTTGTTTGATTTGATTGTCTATTTCACTTTAGAATTTTTCTTTTCATGCTAGTTTTCATTGTTTGATTTGCTTATTAGATTTGTTTATTTCTTGCTAATTTTTATTTACTGATTTTTATTTGTTTATTTTTTTTCCTTTTTATTTATTTACTATTTACTCTCTTCAGAATCAGATCACTGCTCACTACTGCAGATAAATTGGATTTCTGACTGATCGTTTTACCTTATTTTTATTTGGAAGCTTGTAAGCAGTGATTGACTTCTCTGAATCTATTAAAGAGAAAAAATATAAATGATTGTTTCTCTTCCTCTGACTCCTTTAATGGTGTATTATTTCTTTTTGATAAAAATCCTCTTCAAAATTAAAAAGTTGGTTTTTAAAATAGTGATCTATTTTATCTTCCTACAGTAATCTACCTCATATAAATAGTATTTTTAAAGCTTTGAATCATTGATATATTTTTCTTGATCAGGTGATCGCACTTATCATATGGAGTATGGTTTTGCTCTGTGAATTACTCTTCCTTATTGTAGAGAGTGAGTTTTATCTTCCCTTATGTCTAGAAAGTAATTTCACAGCTGAGATTCTTTAACAATTATGAAAGGAAGCAAGCTTGCAAAACAAATAAAAAGAGGCACAAAATGGGCCAAAAATGAAAGATGCGCAATAACGTCAAAAATTGGAAAGATACACAAAGTGTATCAAAAATCAAAATATGCGCAAAGTGCACCAAATAAATTGAAAAAGAGGCACAAAATGAGCCCACAAAGAAATAAGCTTTCTTCTATTTCAGATCTTTAAATGTCTTAGAAAAATTAATGCGCCACTTAATATTTTCAAAAACTTGAGATTGAAAATCATGATTTCTAATTCCTCATTTTGTAATACTATTTTATCAGATATTTTTTTGGAACGAGGCTTCAAAGGATCTCTTTTCGAATTTAATTTCTTTTCTTCTAAACTAGACTTTTGTTGGACAGGAATTTAAACCTGTAAGGTGTCCGAGGTAAGAGTTACGAAAATTGATTTTCCAACTTTTTTAGATTTTAGTGGTGTTTATTTTCTTCTTATTGTCCTTTGAATTGAAAATCAAGGAAAATTCAAATTTACTGGAGCTGATCGATTAAAAAAAATAAAAAAATCTATTATTTATTATTATTTTCTCGTTTCTATTTTTCTTTGATTTGATTTGATTTTGATTTTTCTTTTGTGTTTTTTTTTTTATCCCTGATCTTTCCTCTCCATCATTCATCCTTTTCACTTTTGGTCACATCTTCTAGGACGATCCGTATATCATCCTGGACGATCTGATCAAATTATCCCTATCCTGATCCAATGACTGAGATGCACCAATTATTGGTGGTCATCCTGTATGATGCACCTCATCATCCTGGATGATCCACGTGGCAGCAGCTGGACGATTTCAATTTGTCCCGGCCAATTTATTTATTACATATTATCCTAGACAATCCACCTAATTATCCTGGATGATACCTTTAATCAAAAATCGTACAACTTGCCTCCTCGGGACGATCATCTGTGTCTAATCATCTTGGATGATATTTGATTGTCCTGGACAATCCAACCGCCTTTTGACCTATCGTCCTATACGACTTTATTGCCCATATTATCCTGGATGATCTGGATGAATTCTATTTAAACCCCATTTTCTTCACCATTTTTCACCATTCTTCTTTTGATCCTTCATCCACTCATACTCTAATGGCTGGTGGCAAATGATCTTGGAATCTCGGTGCTAGTTCCTCCATTGGAAGTGTTGATTCCCGCTTTCCTGAAGTAGTCAATCAGGTTGCTTTCTTTTGCTACCTTAATATGGGGATCACGTAATCCAAAATTGTCAACCCCCGTATCATCACGTATCTGGTACTTGATCTATTCGCCCACACTTCCCTCACCTTTATTCTGGCTCTCACTTTCTTGTATAGTTCTGAGCTTCTCCGAGTTTTCTTTACCAATATTCGTATCGATTCTTCTAACTCCACTCTTTGCTCATTTGTTAACCGTCGTCCTGTTAAGCTCACAGCGCAAGATTTTAATGAAATTCTTCAACTTTCCATTACTGGCGACAAACTCCACCTTATGTCATCTGATCTTGATTTTAATTGGAGTGTCGTCAATCATTTTCTTAGAAATACCAATGCCCCTTTCCACGATAATGCAGTTCTTCCCTCCTCAAGGATGCTAGGATAATTCAGCATGTCCTTCACTTGTCCATCATTCCTAAGGCTAGAGATCATATCCATATTACCCCCTTACTTTCCATGACCTCCTAATACATCATGGCCCATCGTGATTTTAACGCCACTGACCTAATCTTTCGATACATTAAACATCTCACTAGTATTAGGGATCTGGGCCATAGGAGATGGCCCAACCTCGCTTTAGGCCACCTCATTGCCTATGCCCTTGAGATAAAGTACAATCTGTAATACCTAGTCCCATCTAATATCAACCCTTCCTTCTACTCCAATAATTCCTTCCATGTTCTGCACAGTATACGCCTTCATCTGGTGCCCGATCTGAATGTTGAGGGAGAAGCGAAATAAGTTGCTCTTGTACCCGCACCTACTCCTCTTCAGATAGAGTCACCTCTGGATCACCTGGTGCACCAATTTAACTAGTGGGAGGTGAAAGTTTGTTAGGGACATCAAGCCCTTATGAACTAGTCCCAAGGCTAACCAAGAGTGGAGTGAATTGGATATTTAAAAACTTCTTTAAACAAAAAGAAAAATATTTTTATATCTTACAGCAGAAATAAATTAAAATAATAATAAAAAGATCAATCATAGATTTCACCCAAGAAGTTAATCAAAATAAAATAAAATATGGAAAATAATCAGAAAGAACACACCAGATTTATAGTGGTTCAATCCATCTTGACCTACGTCCACTCCTGTGAGGCACCCTTCGAGTATTACACTACACCTTTAGTGACTCTCCTTTAGCCCCCACAGCTAGGCGGAGAAGCCCTTACAAAATCACTTTCACCTTCCCCAGTGCGACAGAGTAGCTGGGTCCTTCGATACCAAAGAGATCTTCTTCTTCCCAAAACTTCTCTCGAGATGACCCTTGAATCCGATGGTACTTATGTGCAAGCTTGCCAGAGCAACCGTGTAAACCCCCTCACACTCCCTCGAAAATCCCCCTTCTAAGGCTCTTCTCCCTTTTAAACTCCACCCTTTCCTCTCTCCCTTTCAAGCTCTCTCTTCAAGTTTTCTCGAGAAGAAATGAAGCCTCAATGGCTGCTAAAGACACCTATCAAATGCCTTGAGAAAGTTTGAAAAGAGAGCTCCAAAAACCCTTCCAAATCAATTCTAGCAGCAAAGATCATCCAGGACGATCGCAGGATCATCCAGGATGATGTGCTCTAAAAGACAGCTTCAGAAAACCCTAAAAACTCAATTCTGCCACAAAAGATCATCCAGGATGATCGCAGGATCATCCAAGATGATGTGCAGAATTTGACATGATAGTCCTGGACGATCCCAAGATAGCCCAGGATGATCAGTATAAATTTTGCACAAATCATCTAGTATGATTTATAGATCATCCAAGATGATAAGAATATCAAATTATGCATATTTAATTGAAAAATCAAAGGATTAAATTAGGCAACATTATCATAGATCGTCCAGTACGATATGGATCATCCTGGATGATTAGACCAAAAGCTAAATCTTAAATCTTTGCCTAAATTATCATGGAGGCTAGGGTTTTGAGATCATATTAGATCATCCAGGACAATATAAATATCGTCCAGGATGATTAGTTCAATGAATAGATCATCCAATACGATCTAAATTTTCTAGTATGATTAGTTTAATAAACTGATCGTCCAGGATGATATTGTGATCATCCAATATGATTTGTTCAAAAGCTGAACTTCTTGTTTTGACTAGATCTCACTCCCTCTAAGTATGTGTGTATATGATCATAAGCAAGCATACACCCTTACAGGACTTGACTCAAGAAAACAAAAAGTATATCAAGAGATATTGCAAATATCATCACATCATAACCTATTGTACCCATTCTTGAGCCTTGAAATGTTGTTGGAAGGTGCATGCTATTCCTAAAAAGTTACTATACACACAAACAAATATACATTAAAAATATTAGGAGATGTGAGCCATAATATTGATTATCATCAAAATAAGAACTCATGAGCCTGAGTTGAAACAGGAGGCACATTTTGACTCCTATGTCGTTGCCCAGGAGCAGCAACATGCTGAGGATGTCAATTGCTTCAACACCTATGTAGCCCAGTAGCACCAGCCGCATGACCAGGACATAGTCTAGTTTAGAGAGCAGTTTGTCGCTCTTCACAGCCTCTTTCGGCCACCATCTCCTCCTTTATCTGATTAGGATCCCCTTTCTTCTAGTCTGTTTATTTTTGCTGATTAATTTTGTTGTTTCTTTTTGTACTATTTCCTTTATCTGTGTTTTTATTATGTTTTCCCCTTTTTTGAGATGTCAAAAGGGGGAGTAGTGAAAGTTTGATAGGTATGTTAAGCCCTAGTGAACTAGTCCCGAGGCTAACCAAGAGGGGGGGTGAATTGGTTATTTAAAAATTTCAGGATAACAATGAAAATCTTTTTGATACGTAGCAGCGGAAACACATAGACAAGAACGAAAAGATCAACTATAGATATTCACCCAAGTAGTTAATATCAGAAAAGTAAAGTGCACAACTGAATCAGAAAAGCAAACCAGATTTTATAGTGGTTCGGTCAACTTGACCTACGTCCACTCCCCGGAGCCTCCCCTCCGGGTATTGCACTAAACAAAAAGTGTCTCTCCTTTTGCTCCCACAGCAAGGCGGAGAAGCCTGTACAAACACCTCCTTTTCACCACACGGTGAGGCAGAGAACCAGACCTCCTTTCGCTTCCTCCTGAAGCAGGCAGAGAGTCTTCGAACTCCTTTTGCTTCCACCTGAAGCGGGCAGAGAACCCCGAATCTTCTTGCGAACGATCCTCCCACGACGAACACCGACTAGACGAAAGACGACGAGCGGAGAAGACGACTCTGATCCGTGCTTGGAGCAACCTTAGTGAATCCCTCACTAAGTCCCCCTCACAAGAACTTCTCTCTCTCTCCCAACTCTCTCTCTCTAGGGTTTCTCAGGGACGGAAGGCAGCAAAAGATTTTTCTTATTTTTAGAAAAAGTTCTTTTATAGGAGGGCTAAAAATTTGCCCTAAATCTCAACTGGTCGGCCAAGCTCGTCCATCAGTTCAAATTCAGCTGTTTCAGCCTGGTCGATCTGGCTCTTCTGGACGATCAGTAGAAAAAATTATTCATATCATCCTGTACAATCCTACGATCGTCTGGGACGATTAGTGCAAATCGAGAAAAATTATCCAGAAGACAGTTCGGGTCGTCCAGAGAAATCTATGCTGGACGACCAAAAAATGACTTGATCGTCCAGGACGATAGGGACATCGTCCTGTACGATTAGTTCAAAAAGTGCCCAAATCATCCTGAACACAGTTCGGGACGTACAGCTGAAATGCACTAGACGATCATGATCGTCCGGGACGATCCTGCGATCATCCATGACGATATGATCGTATCAACCAGAAATAAATTACTTTCCTTAATTACCAGATTATATTAGGCATGATTGTACTGAATCGTCCGGGATGATACACGTATCGTCCGGGACGATCAGACCAAGTATCTAAAAATAGGAACTTGCCTAACTTGATCTGGCGGCTGAGAATTTCTGATTTGGGCATATCATCCCGTACGATCCGTAGATTTTCCAGGATGATCTGTTTAATCAGACCCTCTTAACTTAGTCACCTTAATTAGGGTTTCTGTTTTGGCTGGATCATCCAGGACGATGTGAAAATCATCCAGGACGATCTGAACAAAAAATGAACAGAAACTCTAATTCACTCAAGCTCTCCCCCTGAGTGTGTGTGTGCAAGGTTACTTAGCTAGGGAATCAATTACATTATAATTGTCTCAATAAAAAGAAAAATCATATATTTGACACACTTGGACCCGATCTTGAGTTGGCTTGAGTGGCTCGTGGTCTTTTGTGCCTGAAACAGATTAGCCAAGCAAAACATACTGGGAATATGTTTGTCATCATCAAAATAAGATTTGCAATAATCTCCCCCTTTTTGATGATGGCAAACATTTGTAAAGTAGTTTGAAAATAAAAGTAAACTAGGAGATCAAAACCCAAATATTTTTTTAAATTTTCATTTAACAACTAAAATAATACAGGAAACATGACTCATAAAATAGAAATAGACATGACTCCCCCTTTTGACATCACAAAAAGGAGGAGGGAAAAACAGAACACGGAAATAAAATAAAAACCAATGACAGGATGATTGACAGCGCTGAAATCCAGAAAAGGTTGGAAATAATCAACTTTTGTAACTCCGACCCCAGGCACCTTATCGATGCAAACCTCTTTCAAAACAAAAATATGATTCAAAAGAAAAGACATTAGATTTGAAAAGAGATCCTTTCAAGTCTCATTCCAGAAAAATATCTGATATAATAGTGTTACAAAGTAAAAAATTAGAAATCGGGATTTTCAAAACTCAAGCTTTTGAAAATATTAAGTGGCGCACAGATTTCTCTAAGACATTTAACAATCTGAAAGGGAAGAAAGCTTGGTTTGGGCTCATTTTGTGCCTCTTTCAAATTGGTTGGCGCTTTGCACATCTTTTGATTTTTGATACACTTTGTGTATCCAATTTGGCAATTTCGCATCTTTTCAGTTTTGGGCTCATTTTATACCTCTTTTTCAAATTATCTGGCACACTGCGCATCTTTTATAAGCTTTTTCCTTTTCATAATCATTAAAAAGTCTCAGCTGTGAGATTATCTTCTAGACATAGGAGATGACTCTCCACAGTAAGTAAGAACGATTCACAAAACAAAAGCCATATAACATATGATACATGCAATCACTTGGTTTAAAAAATCAAACTAATGACTCAAGACTTTGAAAACCACTATTGATATGAGGCAGATTACTGTAGGAAGATAAAATAATCTCTATTTCAAAAACTAACATTTTAATTTTGAAGAGGATTTTTATTCAAAAGAAACTATACACCAGTAAAGGAGTTAGAGGAAGAGAAACAATCATCAATGTTTCTTTCCTTTAATAGATTCAGCGAAATCAATCACTGCTTACCAGCTTCCAAATCAAAACAAAGTAAAAACTCCCAGTCAAAAATTCAGATCATCAGAAGTAGTGAGCGGTGATCAAATCTTGAAAAGCATAAAACAGTAAGTGCAAGATATGAACCAGTCAATAAAAAACAGGTAGAAAATCATAGCAAAGTAAATACTCAAATCAAAACTAACAGTAAGGCTAACACAGAAATCAGAGATGAAATAAAATCAACTGAAAGCAAATAATCAAATCAAAACTAACTAACAGAAATCAGAAATCAGAATACCAAAACTAACTAACAGAAATCAGAAATCAGAATACCAAAACTAACTAACAGAAATCAGAATACCAATCAGAACAATCATAAATCATCAGTCATCAGAATCAAGCATTTATATCAATCACACCTAATCTGGTTCTCAAAATGCTGAATGAGTCAAAGGCCAGTGGTTTAGTGAATATGTCAGCCATCTGATTTTCAGTTGCTACATGATGTAGCTCAATGTCCCCTTTTGTAACATGGTCCCTAATGAAGTGATGCCTAATATCAATGTGTTTGGTCCTAGAATGTTGGATTAAATTCTTAGAAATACAGATGGCACTAGTATTATCACATAGAACAGAAATTGTGCCAACAGGTACCCCTAAATCCAAAACTTGTTGCTTCAACCAAAGAACTTGGGCCACACAACTCCCTAAGGTAATGTACTCAGCTTCAGCAGTGGAAAGTGCAACTGAGTTCTATTTTCTACTGGACTAGGAGACTAACGACTGTCCTATGAATTGACAAGTCCCAGAAGTACTCTTCCTATCCACCCTACACCCCGCAAAGTCAGAATCAGAATATCCAATGATCTCAAAAGAGGTGTTGTGCCTAGGGTACCAAATTCCTAGGTTTGGGGCCCCTAAAAGATATCTAAGAATTCTCTTAACAGTAGTCAGGTGGGACTCTTTAGGATCAGCCTGAAACCTAGCACAAAGACAGACACTAAACATGATATCAGGTTGGCTAGCAGTCAGGTAAAGCAGTGAACCTATTATCCCTCTATACTTCTTCTGATCAACAGATTTTCCATTTGAATCCTTATCTAACTGAACTGAGGAGGGCATGGGAGTATTGATTGGCTTGGCTTTGTCCATTTCATATTTCTTTAAAATGTCCTTAGTGTATTTTGATTGATTGAGAAAGGTTCCATCATCCGTTTGCCTTATGCTAAACCCCAAAAAGTTGGACAATTCTCCCATCATACTCATCTCAAACTCCTTACTCATTATTTTAGAAAACTTTTCACATAAATATTTATCAGAAGATCCAAAAATTATATCATCAACATAGATCTGGACAATGAGTAAGTCATCCCCTAATCTCCTCAGAAAAAGGGTGGTGTCTACGCTCCCCTTAACAAACTCTCTTTCTAACAGGAATGTGCTAAGCCTCTCATACCAAGCTCTGGGTGCCTGTTTCAATCCATATAAGGCCTTTTTTAATTTATAGACATGACTTGGATATTGGAAACTCTCAAAACCTGGGGGTTGTTCTACAAAAATATCTTCTTTAATTACCCCATTTAAAAAGGCACTCTTAACATCCATTTGAAACAGCTTAAATCCCTTATAACAGGAAAAGGATAGTAGCACTCTAATGGCTTTCAATCTAGCTACAGGGGCAAAAGTCTCCTCAAAATTAATCCCTTCTATCTGATTATACCCCTTAGCCACCAATCTTGCCTTATTTCTCACCACCACACCAGAATCATTCATCTTATTCTTAAAGACCCACTTGGTTCCCACAATACTTTGATTTTTAGGTCTTTCTACTAACTCACAAACATCATTCCTTACAAATTGATTCAATTCTTCATGCATAGCTAAAGTCCAAAATTCATCCAACAAGGCTTGATTGATGTTGGTGGGTTCAGTCATTGAGATAAAGGCAGAATGGTTTACTTCCTTCCTAAGTCCATGCCTAGTCCTAACACCTTCAGAAGGGTCTCATAAGATCAGTTCTTTAGGATGACTTGAAGAATATCTCCAATCTCTAGGCAGCTCGGTTTGAGGTTCTACCCTTTCCTTCAAATTTGTATTTCCAACTCCTTGGGTAACCTCAACAATCTCTTCATCTTCTACTTCAGATCTAGACTCCTTAGGATCAGATTTATCAAACACTACATGGGTTATTTCTTCCACCACCAAAGTCCTCCTATTGAACACCCTAAAGGATTTCCCCACACTTGAAAATCCTAAGAACACTCCTTCATCAGATTTGGGGTAAAATTTTCTTAAGGGTGACTTCCCGTTATTCAGAATGAAAACCTTACAGCCAAAGACATGGAGGTTGGACAGATTTGGAGTTCTACCCTTAATGATCTCATAAGGTGTCTTGTTCAGTTTGACTCTCACATTCACCCTATTCAGTACATAACAGGCAGTGTTCACCGCTTCAGCCCAAAAGTATTTTGGAAGTGAATACTCGGCAAGCATGGCTCTAGCGGCTTCCACTAAGGTCATGTTCTTCCTTTCAGCTACCCCGTTCTGCTGAGGGGTCCTAGGAGCTGAAAAATTGTGACTAATCCCATGATTCTCACAAAAACTTCCAAATCTTTCATTTTTAAACTCCCCTCCGTGATCACTATGGATGGTAATGATCTCACATCCTAACTTCTTCTGAATCCAAGTAGAGAAGGATCTAAACTCATCAAATGACTCAGATTTATGTGACAAAAACTTAACCCAAGTGAACCTCGAATAAGCATCTACAATCACAAAACCATAGACTCTCCCCCCTAAGCTGGCAGTGCTAATTGGTCCAAAGAGGTCAATGTGAAGAACTTCTAACGGTCTAGAGGTGCTAATGTCCTTAACAGAGTAAAAAGAGGACTGGACTTGCTTCCCCAACTGACAGGCATCACACAGGTGATCCTTAGTGAACTTAAGCTTGGGCACACCTCTAACTAAGTCCTTTTGGATGACTCTCCTAAAGGTTTTCATATTGGCATGACATAATCTCCTATGCCATAACCAAGACTCATCAGCAGCAGTTTTTAAGCAAATTGAATTATCAGATTTAATGCAACTTACATCCAGCTTGTAGACGTTGTTGATCCTTTGCCCCTGCAAAACAACTTCATCATTTAAGCTTAAAATGCAGCCAGTGGGCAGAAATTTGATGCTGTATCCCTTGTCACATAGTTGACTGATGCTTAGCAAGTTGTGTTTCAGTCCATCTACAAGCAAAGTATTATCAATCATAAAATTCTTTGAATCACCAATTATACCTGAGCCTACCACCTTCCTGGTGGTGTTATCTCCAAGTGTAACCTTGCCTCCAGCTCTGGCCTCCAGCGAAATGATCTGATTTGCATCTCCAGTCATATGTCTAGAACATCCACTGTCTAGGTACCACATGCTCTCACGAGGTCTTGTGTGAGAGCACACCTACAAAAGTATCAAACGTTAGTCTTAGGAACCCAAACAGGTTTGGGTTCCTTCTTATGAAAAGAAGAATGCAATGCATGCATGCTGTGCTGTGAAACAGGCTGTTTGGGTTTCCATACCCAATGTGTACTACGGTGAACAGTGCAGGTGTGGGAAATATGTCCTAACATGCCACATGAAAAACATCTAACACCAGGAAAAGGGTTAACTAATCTACGTGGGTGATAATGCCTCTTCCTGGATGTATATGAAACATGCTTTGAAGAACTTGCAACATATTTTTCAAAAGGTGGCGGTGCATAAAACTGTTCAAAAGTAGGCAGTGTTTTGTTCTTTTCATATGCACTAATTTTTACTTTCAAAAACTCATTTTCTTTCTTTAAACTTACAATTTCAAATTTTATGGTTCCATTGCTACTTTCTACTTCACTTGCCATTGAATCTAACTCTTTAAAAGCTCTTTCTAAGTCCACATGCATGGTTTTCAATGAATCATGCTCAGAAACTAAATCAGAATATTTTTTATTCAACTCATCGAATTCATCAAGCAAGGACATGTGATTGGAATCAAGTGTGGAATGATCTTTAACTACAGAATCATGCTCTTTTTGCAAAGTCAAGTAATCTAATTTCAAACTAGCATGAATTTTCTTAAGTTTCTTATAGGATGTATGAATTCTTTCAGAAACTTCAAATAATTGATCGTAAGTCAGCTCACATACCTCTTCCTGGTCCGACTGACCAGGGTGATCATCAGCCATCAGACATAAGTTTATTTCCTCCTCTTCAGCTTCAGTCTCAGAAGAGTCGGATGCAGAGTCTGCCCAGAACGCCTTCTAAATCCACTTCTTGTCCTTTCTGAACTTTGGTTTCTCCTCACCCTTCTCCTTGCTTGGGTGAGCTTTAAGTGTAGGACAATCAGCCTTAATGTGTCCAGGCTTCCTGCATTCAAAACAAACAGATTCAGATGAACCCTTAAAATTTTTATTGGACTTACCCTTGTTCCACTTCTGATAGTTCTTATGTTTCTTCCTTAGAAAGCTTTTGAATTGCCTTGTTATTAAGGCAACATCATCGCTATCAGACCCGGAAGTGCTAGCATCTGAATCTTTAGCCTTTAGTGCCACTGTCTTCTCTTTCTTGCGTTCACCTGCATCAAGTTGCCTTTGGTTCACTCCTTGCTCGTAAGCAATGAGTGATCCAAGTAAGCTATCAATCGAGTAAGTATTTAAATCTTTAGATTCAGTAATAGCAGTAATCTTAGCATCATAAGAAGCAGGCAAACATCTAAGAATTTTGTTCACTCTTTTGTAGTTAGTAAGTTCTCTACCTAGAGCATGCAAAGAGGTAACAATCTGAGTGAATCTTGTGTACATTTCTGAAATAGTCTCACTAGGTTTCATGCAAAAGAGTTCGTAATCATGTAACAAGATGTTTAACCTAGACTGTTTGACTTCAGTTGTACCTTCATATGTTATGCATAATCTATCCCAGATTTCCTTTCCAGTTGTACAAGTAGAAACACGCATATAGTCTTCAGATTTTAAAGCACAAAAGAAACAGTTCAAGCATTTTGCATTTAACTGTGCTAAATCACGATCATCAAACGTCCAATCAACAAAAGGTAGTTCAGTTTTCACATTATTAATCAATCTAAAAGGTGGTTCGTATCCATCCTTAACTAACATCCACATGCGATAATCAATAGATTGCAGAAAAGTAGACATGCGTGTTTTCCAAAAATTAAAAGGAATATTGTCAAACAACGGTGGTCTTGTAATGGAATAGCCTTCAGCAGTATTATGATTATTACAGTTAGCCATGGATCAAATTCAAAAGTTTTTAAACCTAAATTTTGAATCCCGCTCTGATACCACTTGAAAGTTCGATAGGGATGTTAAGCCCTAGTGAACTAGTCCCGAGGCTAACCAAGAGGGGGGGGGTGAATTGGTTATTTAAAAATTTCACGATAACAATAAAAATCTTTTCGATACGTAGCAGCGGAAACACATAAACAAGAATGAAAAGATCAACCACACATATTCACCCAAGCAGTTAATATCAGAAAAGTAAAGTGCACAACTGAATCAGAAAAGCAAACCAGATTTTATAGTGGTTCGGTCAACTTGACCTACGTCCACTCCCCGGAGCCTCCCCTCCGGGTATTGCACTAAACAAAAAGTGTCTCTCCTTTTGATCCCACAGCAAGGCGGAGAAGTTTGTACAAACACCTCCTTTTCACCACACGGTGAGGCAGAGAACCCGACCTCCTTTCGCTTCCTCCTAAAGCAGGCAGAGAGCCTTCGAACTCCTTTTGCTTCCACCTGAAGTGGGCAAAGAACACCGGATCTTCTTGCGAACGATCCTCCCACGACGAACACCGACTAGACGAAAGACGACGAGTAGAGAAGATGACTCTGATCCGTGCTTGGAGCAACCTTAGTGAATCCCTCAATAAGTCCCCCTCACAAGATCTTCTCTCTCTCTCCCAACTCTCTCTCTCTCTCTAGGGTTTCTTAGGGAAGGAAGGCAGCAAAAGATTTTTCTTATTTTTAGAAAAACTTCTTTTATAGGAGGGCTAAAAATTTACCCTAAATCTCAACTGGTCGGCAAAGATCATCCAGGACGATCGATCAGTTCAAATTCAGCTGTTTCAGCCTGGACGGTCTGGCTCTTCTGGACGATCAGTAGAAAAAATTGTTCATATCATCCCGTACGATCCTGCGATCGTCCGGGACGATTAGTGCAATCGAGGAAAATCGTCCAGAAGACAGTTCGGGTCGTCAAGAGAAATCTGTGCTGGACGACCAAAAAATGACTTGATCGTCCAGGATGATAGGGACATCGTCCTGTATGATTAGTTCAAAAAGTGTCCAAATCATCCTGAACACAGTTCGGGACGTACAGCTGAAATGCACTAGACGATCATGATCGTCTGGGACGATCTTGCGATCGTCCAGGACGATATGATCGTATCAACCAAAAATAAATTGCTTTCATTAATTACCAAATTAAATTAGGCATGATTGTACTAAATCGTCCGGGACGATACACGTATCGTCCGGGATGATCAGACCAAGTATCTAAAAATAGGAACTTCCCTAACTTGATCTGGCGGCTGAGAATTTCTGATTTGGGCATATCATCCCGTACGATCCGTAGATCATCTAGGATGATCTACTTAATCAGACCCTCTTAACTTAGTCGCCCTAATTAGGGTTTCTATTTTGGCTGGATCATCCAGGACGATGTGAAAATCGTCCAGGACGATCTGAACAAAAAATGAACAGAAACTCTAATTCACTCAAGCTCTCCCCCTGAGTGTGTGTGTGCAAGGTTACTTAGCTAGGGAATCAGTTACATTATAGTTGTCTCAATAAAAAGAAAAATCATACATTTGACACACTTGGACCCGATCTTGAGTTGGCTTGAGTGGCTCGTGGTCTTTTGTGCCTGAAACAGATTAGCCACGTAAAACACACTGGGAACATGTTTGTCATCATCAAAACCAGATTTGCAACAAGTAGTTTGTGTTGTCTGTGGTTCATTATAAAGTTTTTTTGAATTATTAATTGGAAATGTTAATGTTCAGCTATTTATTTACTAAATTTTAAATTAATAATAAATATTTGCCATCATCAAAAAGGGAGAGATTATTACGAATCTGATTTCATGGACTATGATTTTGATGATAGCAAACCTTTTTATTTTTGTTTAAGTGACTAATCCTTCAGGTTCACAAGATTAATTGCAATTCAAGCCAACCCAAGGCTGAGACAGTCTGTCTGTGGTTCATGGTCAATATACTTTTTTCATTTTTCTTGAGTCAAGTGTAATGTAACAGATCCCCAAGCTAAGTAACCATGCATACACACACTCATGGGGAGAGTTTTAGTGCGTTAGAGTCTCTATTTCAAATTTTGTTCAAATTATCCTGGATGATATCCATATTATCCTGAACGATCTAGTGAAAATAGAAATCCTAATTAGGGTGACCATGTTAAGTCGAGTTGATTAAGCAGATCATCCTAGATGATATATCCATCGTATAGGATGATATGCTCAAATCAAAAATTCTTAGCCACCAGACTGAGTTAGGTAAATTTTGTATTTTGAGTTTTGGTCTGATCATCCTGGTTGATACGTGTATCATCCTGGACGATCCTTTACAATCATGCCAAAATTAGTCTGGTGATTAAAGAAAGTAATTAATATTTGATTGATACAATCATATCATCCTAGACGATTGTAATATTTTCCTGGATCATACATGCAAAATCCTGACCATCCAGAGCACTTCACCTGGATGACCTGAGGAATCTGCTGGAAGATATTCCTAATTTTGAACTAATCATAGGGGACGATATACAGATCATCCAGGAAAATTAATTCATTTTGAAACCATCCAATATAGTTTGGTTATACGACCTAAGGAATCTGCTGGATGATCTTCCTAGTTTGAACTAATCATCCAGGATGATCTGAACTGATTTGTCTTTTAATCATCCAGAAAAAATAGATCATCCAGGCCAAAAGGGTCTGTTTTACACTGAACGTACAGGACGATCTGGACGATCTTTACTGACCAGTTGAGATTTAAGGGCAATTTTTGTGCCCTCCTATTTAAGATCTCTTTTGTTTATTCATTAAAATCTTTTGGCACTATCCTTTCCTGTGAGAAACTTGAGAAGGAGAGAGAGAGAGAGCTTGGGAGAGAGAGAGAAGATCTTGTGAGGGGGAGTTTACAAGGTGGTCATAAAGGTTGCTCCATGCAAGGATCTGAGTCGTCTTCTCTGGTCGTCGTCTCTTATCCTTGGTGTCTCCGTGGAAGGAATGTCTGTAAGAAGATCAAGGTTCTCTTCCTACTTTAGGAGGAAGTGAAAGGAGTTTAGGTTCTCCGTCTGCTTCAGGAGGGAGCCAAAGGAGTCCAGGTTCTCTGCCTGCTTCAGGAGGAAGCAAAAGGAGTCCAGGTTCTCTGCCTCACCGAGTTGGTGGAAAAGAGGTTTTATATAGGCTTCTCCATCTTGCTGTGGGAGCAGAAGGAGAGTCGCTTAGCGTTAGTGCAATAACTAGAGGGGAGGCTACGGGGAGTGGATGTAGGTCAAGTTGACCGAACCACTATAAAATCTGGTGTGTTCTTACTGATTATTTTCTGTATTTATTTTTCGATTTATGATTGTGTGATTGTGATTATTATTCAGTTACTATTGAACATATGTACATCGTCGCGAGATAGTAATTATTTTAAAAATTTTGAAAAGATTTTTCAAAATCTTCATTTTGCACAAGAATTTTTTTAAAATAATCAATTCACCCCCCTCTTGGTTAGCCTCGGGACTAGTTCACAAGGGCTTAAAATCCCTATCAAACTTTCAAATTTTACTTCTAATAACATTCCTTCTTCTTTGTTTAGCTTGTTAAAGAAGGAATGTGATAGATGTTCTTCTTTTAGTAGTTTGTAATAGCTTCTTTTTATTAAATGTATTTTAGAATTTTAAATAAACTATAATTACCTCCATACCTTTGAGAATTTAATTTGGACACTCTAATTTTTGGATTTGGGTAAAATTAGTGTCATTCCAACCCTTGCATAAGCATAAACAAACCACAACAATTTCAATCCCTAATTATGTGTCGATTAAGAGCTATGAATTTCTAAATTTTTTTTATCAAATGGTGAATGGTAACTTTTAAATTCAATTCACCAATATTCATAAATCATTAAGGTTCAAGAAAATTTGGGTATGTAGCACTCATGCCCTAAACTTCACTATCCAAATTTGTTCTCAATTGGACCGCTAGTTAGAGAGTAATTAAAAAAAAGGGGGTATTCAAACTAACATTAATCTCCAAGTAGGGGTCAAAGTTCCTTAAAATTACTTTTAAAATAAAATTGGGCATAAGTTAGCTCTAAAGAGCCTAAGAACTCAAAATTTTGATGACAAATGGATTTATGGTAAATTTTTAGTGTTTCTAGCATTTTTGGATTTATTTTAATACATTAATGTGATTAAAATCAAATGGAGCAATCATTAGTAAAAGTTTGATGTAGGATATTAAGCCTTAGTGAACTATCCCTAGGCACACCAAGAGGAGGGTGAATTGATAGTTAAAAAAAATTACTTTAAATACAAAACTATTTTTTGGATTTTTAATAACTTAAAAAAATAATATTATTACCCGATGCAAAAGTGAAAGAACAAAACAAAATTTTTAATTATGGTGATAATGAATATATCAAATCAATATATCATCAAAGATATAATTTTCTATCATGCAATTTCAAGAAAATTGAAGTACAGAAAACTAAATTACAGAAAAATAAAATTTAGAAAAAACACACTTGAATTTTATAGTGGTTTGATCAAATAATGACATACGCCCACACCTTGGAGTCTTATCCACGTATTTCACTAAAACTTTAGTGTCTCTCCTTTAGCACCAACAGATAGGCGAAGAAGCCCTTACAATCTTTTCACCAACCCGGTGCAGTAGAGAACCTTGACATCTTTTTCACCCTCCTGGTGAAGGCAGATAACTAGGCACTTCTTTTTTACCCTCCTTGTGTTGGAATAGAACCTCACACTCTTTTCTCACTCTCCTAGTGAAGGCAAAGAACCTTAGAACCAAGCAAGATGCTCGGAGGAAACAAGGGAGAAGCATGCTCTGAGAAACTATGTGGAAACCACTCACACTCTTTCCTCACACACAAACACTCCTTTCTCCTTCTCAAAGCTCTCCAAGATCTCTTCTCAATGCTCTCTCTATAAAAAACCTAATAGCCAAAGGCTTGAAATATCTCTGTTAAGAGAGCTAAATACAAGACCTCATAAATAGCCCTGATAATTCTATTCTATTAACATTGATCATACAATACAATCCCTGATCATACAGTACAATTAGATCAAAAAGTCTTGTTAGTATTATATGAAGAATAAGGAACAATATGATTAGCTTAATTATTTGAGCTGATCATCCGGTATGATATCAAGCATCGTCTAGTTCAATTAGTTCAATCAACTTGGATTATCGTCCAATACGATTGGTGGCAAATAAATTTCATCCCATGCAAAGATTTTGTTATACATTATGATTAGTCCAATCATGCAATACAATCTAACTAGATCAATTAATCCAAAATTGATCCCCTAATTTTAAGGTAAATTTAGGCAATATTTGATTATATCATATAGTACGATGCTTATTGTATAATATGATTAGAACAAATTATGATTTTAGAATATTTCCTAAATTATGATTGGCGACTAAGATCTTGATCTCAACTGATCCACCTATATGATATTTATTTTACGGTATGAGGAGTTTAAATAGCTTTAATTATGCCAATTAGTCGTTATAATGATTTCCCAAATATTTTATTATATAGTACGATATATATCATATAATATAATTAGTTCAAAAAAACTGCACTTCTAATTTTCTCACTATCTCACTCTCTTGAGTGTGTGTGTGCACGGTCACCAAGTTTAGCATCCACCAAATACCTGACTTCAACTCAAGAAATGTAGAAATAAATAAAAGTAGAAATACAGATTCTTAAAGACACTTAACCCTATTTTACCTAGTCTTGAGTTGATCACTTTGTGCGGTGTATGGTGGACCTGAAATGTTAGTGCACAAGAATAAATATGCAATAATAATAATAACATGAGATAAAATAGTAGAGAATCCAATAATATTTTTTATCATCAAAATCACAAGACCTGAATCTAGATTTGCAATATTCTCGCCCTTTTTGATGATGGCAAATACAATTCGTTATGATTTCAAATTAATTTTTTTATGACCTAAACTCCCCCTTACTAGTTGAGTTTTTTTAAAATAGGGAGAATTTTTTTTTTAAGAATGAATTAGAATAATTAGAAGAACACATAATTATGAAAAGGAAATAAACAAAATAGTTGACTAATCATAGTAAAGTAGAAATACAACCTAATAACAATATTCTACTCCTCCTTTTAACATCTCCAAAAAGGAGGAATGACTAAGCATAACATCAAAAACAAATTAAATATAATAATGAAAAGACAAAAAACAACAAAGATAAAAACTAAAATAGTACATGCTAAAAATAAGAAGGTCCCTGATAGGTGGTGTTGGTGGTGGTGTTTGAAAGTATCGATGAATGTTTATGAACTGCTCTACAAACCATAGCATATCAATCTCATACTACTAGTGCTACTCCATGATTTAAGCATTGAAGCGAGTCTCTAATGGATCAAATCAATGAATCTGTGTCTCATTTTAAGAAGGCTGGTGTACAGGTGCTGGTGCTAGAGCAGGTGTTGGACCTCTCTCTGCCTCCTCTGGCTCGAGGTCCACATTATGAACATTTTGGTGATGAGCACTATGAAGGACATGAAAGGAGCTATTTGAATAGAAGATTGAAAGATGATCGGGTGGTCTAGGGAATTGAAAATCATATTTAGATTCCAAAATAAAGATAAAAATATAACTAAATGCAAGATTTTTCTTTCTCTCATTTTTAGGATTTCTAATATAGGTAAGGTTTTTAATGTTATAAATAACTAGATCAGCTGTATTGAAATCAATCTCTACCATGATGAAGTAGGTAGTGAGGGATAGAAGAGGTGTGGTGTTTATCTTATTGCCAGCTTTAGGAATGATTGAATTTTGAAGGATGTGTTGAATGATTTGGGCATCTTTAACTAAGTTGTTAACATGAGGAATGTGGCAATTTACTAATGACTGCCTAATCATGGTGTTCATTTGGATCTAATTATTGTCAGGAGAAAGACTAAAGAATATATTTTTTCACCAGTGGTAGAATGGTGCATGATTTGACCAAAGTCTTGATAAACGATTGCTATGGGAATTCTATAAACAAAAGATTGAAGGGAAGTTCCCTCACTATTGATTTAAAGGCTAGCAAAAAATTTAAAGAGGAGCTCAGAGTTGAATAAAAATGCGAAAGTAGGAATGAATTAAAGGGTGTAGCTTGCAAATAGATTGAGAACCTGGAAGTTCAATACTTCTTGATTTATAATTTTGAAAGGGGTGATCCTAGTAGCCTTATAACGATGATATGCTTCATCATCAGCTGCTTTAAGGAAATGGGGATCAATGGAATGCCTTGAAGAACTCCCTATGAGAACCCTTGAGCACTTTCCACTGGATATTATAATGAATAGGAACTTATATTGAAAAGGAGAAATATTAAAACAAAGGATTGCAGTTAAGAGAATGATTGTGATTCCTCCCTTTAAATAGAAATAATGCATATCATACAATACAATGTGTGATTGTACAATGCAATATAGGGAATTTACTTTAACTAGTCTTATCAATCAAAAAAAGTTAGTCTTATCATATAGTATGATCAAAATCATATTGGATGATTAGTGTTAAGATAGTCTATAAGAGGCATCAACCTGGATGATCATATAATACGATATGATATTTAGTATCATACTAGCTAAATTTAATTCATCAAATAACAATTACCATATGTATCACACTATAAAATATAAGCAATTTTGAATTTATGTATGGTGATCAAGAAAAACATCATAAAAAGAAAAAAAAGGGAAATTTATACCAAATAGATATCTAGCATAAATAACAAACATGACAACCTTATATCCTACAAAGTCTAAATCAGAAGATCCTATGTTTTCAAAAGATAGGCTATGTCTAAGATATAAGATTCCTAGGTTAAGGTACCTAGAAGATATCTAAGAATTCTCTTAACAACACTCATATATGATTCTTTGGGATTAGCCTAAAATATAGCACAGAGACATACACTAAAGATGATATCAAGTCTACTGGAAGTCAAATAAAGCAGTGATCTTGTTATCCCTATGTATTTCTTCTATTCAATTAATTTTCCATTTTGTTCCTCATCTTATTGAATTGTAGAACTCATGGGAGTAATGATTTCCTTAGCATTATCCACCTCATATTTTTTAAGGATATCTTTAATATAATTTTTTTTTTGCTAAGAAAGGTTCCATCATCCCTTTGTTTCAAACTAAATCCATGTGAATAGGTAAGCTCTACCATCATGCTTATCTCAAACTCCTCACTCATTATTTTTCAAAATTCATCATAAACATTTTTATTTTTGGATTTAAAAAGTATATCATCGACATAGAATTGAATAATGAGTCGATATTCTCCTACTTTCTTAAGGAATAAGGTGGTGTGTACACTACACTTAACAAAGGCTCTATCTAGAAGGAATGTACTTAGCCTCTCATACTAGGCTTTAGGTGCTTTCTTCAATCCATATAATTTCTTCTTTAATTTGAATACATGATTAGAAAATTGTGAGTTCTGAAAGCCTGGAGGTTACTCAATATATATGTCTTCCTTTATCACCCCATTTAGGAAGGCACTATTAACATCCATCTGATATATCTTGAATAATCTAAAGTAAGCAAACTTTAATAGTACTTTAATAGCCTATAACCTAGATTTATGGGCTAAGATGTCTTCAAAGTCAATTCCTTTAATTTGATTGTACCCTTTAACTACTAGTCTAGCCTTATTTATAATCACAATGCCAGAGTCATTCATTTCATTCTTGAAAACCTACTTAGTTCCTATAACACTCTGGTCCTCAGGTTTGCTAACCAACTCCCAAATATCATTCCTAATAAATTGATTCAATTCTTCTTTTTTGGCTAGGATCTAGATATATTAGATAAGGCTTGATCTATGTTTGATGGTTTTACCATAGAGATGAAAGCAGAGTGTCTAACCTCCTTTCTATATCCATGCCTAGTTCTTACTCCTACAAATGGATCTCTTAGGATGAGCTCCTTAAAGTTGACTAGATGAATGTCTCCAATCTCTAGTCAATTGGCTCTGAGGCTATACTCTATTTTTAAGTCAATAGATTCTACTCCTTTGGTGACTTCAACCACTTCTTGTTCTTCTAACCTAGGCTTAATACTATATTCAACAAATACTAAATGGGTGGTCTCCTCTACCACTAATGTCCTTTTATTGAATACTTTATAAGCTTTACCTATAGATAAATATCCTAGGTAAACTACTTCATAAAATTTGGGATCAAATTTTTTAAATGGAGATTTTCCATTCTTTAGAATGAACACCTTACATCCAAAAATATGAAGGTGAGAGACATTGGGTGTTCTTCCTTTGAGTAATTCATAAGCTGTCTAATTGAGTTTAGATCTTACATTAACTTTATTATGAATATAATTAACATTAATTATTATTTCATCCCAAAAATATTTAAGAAGTGAATACTCAACTAGCATGGCTCTAGCATAAGAATTTAATATGAAATCCTTTTCCACATAACTAGTAGATAAGAATTTAATATGAAACCTTTGTCACATAAATAACTAATACTAAGCAAGTTATGTTTCATCCCATCTTCTATTAGGATATTTTCAATAATAAAATTCTTGGAATTACCAATCATAGCTAAACCTACCACTTTTCTAGTGGTATTATCTCAAAGTGTAACTTTTCCACCTGCGCTTGCCTCCAGTGTGATAAGTTGGTTCATGTTTCCAGTCATGTGCCTTGAGCATCTACTATCTAAGGACTATATTCTCTCGCTAGGCGTTTTATGAGAGCACTCCTACAAAGTCAATCAATAGTTAAATTTGGGAACCTAAGTGAGTTTTGGTTCCATCTTAGACTTTGATGAATAACTTGCATATATGTTATACTGTGATGCAAGTTCTTTAGGCCTCCACACTAAATGTGTCCCATAGTGTATTGTGTAAGTGTGGGCTATGTAACCTGCATGCCATAAGAGTAACACCTAACACCAGTGAAAGGATTCACTAATATATGTGGGGTGTGGTGCCTCTTCTTAGGTATATATGATGCATGCAGTGATGAGGGGTTATACCATTATGTCAATGTAGGTGATAGTTTATTACCTTGGAGTGCATTAACTTTTTTTTTATGAAATCATTTGTACTTTCAAAGCATTCTACTTTTAAATTCAATGGATGCCTAATATGATCTAATTTACTTACAAATACTTCTAATTATTTGTATGAATCTTCTAACTCATGATGCTTCAATTTCAAGGATTTATGTGCATTAGTTAGATAAACATGCTTATTCTCTAATGCATCATACTCATTAAGTAAATACATGTGCTCTTTATTTAATGTACAATGTTCTACTCTAAGGCCATCATGCTCTTTTTGCAAACTTTAGAATTCAAAATTTAAGCTAGCATACATGTTTTTAAGCTTTCCATATAAATTGTGAATTTTTTTAAAAACTTCAAATATTTTATCATGTGATAGATCACATACTTCCTCTTGATTAGAATGATCAAGACTATTATCTACCATAAGGCACAAATTGGTTACCTCCTCTTCTATTTTTGGTTTTGATGAGTCCAAAGCAGAGCCTGCCAAAAATGCCTTTTGCATCCTGTACTTCCCCTTTTGGTATTAGTCTTCTCCTCACCATTCTCTATGATTAGGTAAACTTTTAGATTGAGGCAATCTATTCTCAAGTGGCCTTATTTCTTGCATTCAAAGAAAATTGTATCAGATGATGCTTTGAAATTTCTTTTTGGTTTGGCTTTGTTCCACTGCTGCTGACGCTTTTGTTTTCTTTTCAGAAAGTTTTTTAATTGATGTCCCATCAGTGTTATGTTATCATCTTCCTTTGCTATAGAGCTATCATATTTTGATTCATTTAGTTTTAGCTTCACCACTCTATCATTTCTCTTGTCTCCTGCCTCCTACAATCTCTAACTCACACGTTGCTCATAGGCAATAAGTGAGCGTAGCAACTTATCTTTTTTTTTTTTTTGAAAGATGCAATTTGCATTAGGAATAGAAGCTAATTACAAGTAATAAACAGGTCACATTCCTCCTTTAACAACCCAAACAAAGAGGAAGGAATGTTACCAAAAGAAAAGCTATCAAAAAGAAAACTATTTTTTAAAGCTAAAGTAGCACATAAATCTGCTACTTTATTACAATCTCTATGAACATGGTTACAAATAACTTTATTTAAATTATTAATGAAAAAAAAGCTCTTTGTCCGCCCAACTATACACTTGCCACTTTGATTTCTTAATAGAATCTTGTATGAAACTAAAACTATTGAGATTGTCCCCTTCAATAATAACACCTTTGCTATTCATCATCCAATCTTAAATAACCTCCCTTATTGCTTGAACCACCTCTAATTCCATTTGGGCCACATCCCAATGGATTTTCTTTTCCCCAAATGCAAGAAGTAGTCTTCCTTTGTGGTCTCTAAGTACCCCTCCAATCCCGGCTGAATTGGACGTCAAAACTGAAGCATCCACATTAAATTTAATCCAATCTAGCAGTGGAGGGTGCCAAGCCTTGTTGCACTCCCAAGGGAGATTAACACCCCAGCTATCTAGCATTGGACTAAATTGAGTCATGGCCATAGATAAAACATTCGCAGTAATAACCGAGCCAGAAACAACAGCTTTGCCATGCTCACATCATTTCTATTCTTCCAAGATAAGAAGACTACTGTATAACACATCTTAACAATGCTAACATACCTCAAAGATAAATCCCTGAGACCCTACAAACATGTCTCCAATGAAAGAAAAAGTGGAATTCTAAAACCCCATTATGTAAGTTTAATAATGATCTCAGTGAAAAACTTGCAATGGACCACAATATGGGTATACCCTTCAACCTCTTGGCACCCCCTAGCACATCGATCATCATAACCAATTCTTCTATATGTAAGAAAGTAATTAGTTGGAATAGCATTCTTACTCAACCACCACCAAAACAATTCAACTCTTGGATTTAGCTTCATCTTCCTCAGCCATACCGAATATCCACCATCATCTTCTGTGATGTTGCACTTTACAGCTTCCTCATACGCCATAGCCGAGATAGTTTTACCTGAGAGTTTGAATATAGTCTCCAGTTGATCTTCCTCCAAGGTGGACCTGATTAGAATTTGTAATATTAGCCTTATATGTTTAATATGAAAATATCGTTGAAGCTCAGTTACGTTCCATCCTCCTTCTAAAGAAATAAATTGTTGAAGCATTGCTCCTTCCAGGCCTACCACATCTGCAAAGGTAGGCCATAAATCAAGGTATTTGTCGAGTAGCCACACATCTTTTAGCACACTGATCTTATTCGCATTGCCCACTTTCCACCTAACAATGGGCTTAAGATGTTCACCACCATCAATAAGGATTTGCCAAGCACATTAAGTATTATTCTTGCGATCTCCTTTGAAGATGTTATCACCATATCTCGCACTCATACTCTTATAGAGTAAGGAATCTGGCTTTTGTACTAAGTTCCATGACAATCTTGCTCTAAGTGGCCCAACTCTATTAGCAACCGATTGAATTCCCAAAGCACCAATATGTCTCGATTTACAAACTTTCTCCCATGCAACATAATGAATTCCTCTATCCCCATTTGGTTTGTTCCATATGAAGTCCGTAAAAACCTTATCTAGCTCATGCAAAATTTTCTTGGGAACCAAGGAATGGGTAATCAAAAGATTAGTAATAGACATCGAAGATGTCTTAACCAGAGTAATTCTACCTGCCAAAGATAATGACTTATTCCCCCAAGCATTAATTCTTTCCAAAATCTGATTTAGGATATCATGGAAATCATTCATTTCCAATTTTCTCATAACGATTTTAATACCCAAATATTGCATCTCCTTTACAACTTTAAAACCCATGTTTCTAGCAACTTTTTTCTTGATAGATCATTTGACAATCTCTTCAAACATAATTTGAGACTTGTTGACATTCACCCTTTGTCCCGTCCTTCCACAAAAATCAGCAATAATCCTTCTCAGTAGCCTTGTTGAGCTCGTAGAAGCTTGAGCAAAAACCATTACATCATCAGCATAAAGAAGGTGAGTAATCTTCTAGCCCTTGGTGATACATGGACCCCCAGCTCTTTACCCCTTTGGTTAATTGCATTAGACAAAAGTTGAGAACACCTAATGAATAAGTATGGCGATAAAGGACATCCCTGTCTAAATCCACACCTTGCATTGATCCACTTTTAGTTTCTGCCATTCAAGATGATAGAAAATCCAGAATTCCTTACACATTACATGATTAGTTCCAAAAACTTGGCGGGGAAAATGGAACCTCATCAATACTTGTTGTAACGATGGCCATCCCATGCTATCATAAGCTTGCTCCATATCCAACTTAACTGCCATCATACTTTTTTTATTTTTAGAGATCCTGAACTTGTGGAATATCTCATGAGCCATTAAGCAATGCTCTGACATGGATCTACCTGGAATAAATGCCACTTGTTCTTCAAAAATTATGATGGGGATACACCTCTTTAATCAATTAACCATCATGGTTGCAACAAACTTATAGATAGTTTGGCAAAGACTAATTGGCCAATAATTAGAAGGCTCAACCAGGTGCTTTACCTTAGGTATTAACACAATCAAAGTGTCCTTCCACTTCTCATGCATAATCCCAGATTTGAAGAAGGTCTCAATTGCTTTCCACGTCGTATCTTTCATAATACACCAATAGAACTTGAAGAATAATGATGTGATTCCATCCATACCCGGTGCTCTATTATTTCCATGATGAAAAACTACTTCCATGAATTCCTCTTTAGTGAACTCAGCATTCAACATAGCAATCTGTAAAGAAGAAAGCTTCTGATCTCCAGAAATTAGGGGCCAATAATCCAGTTTACAGCTTCTAGCTCTCCATTTCTTCTCAAAATACTTCAAAAAGACCTCTTCTACTTCATTGAAATCCTCCACCATGATGTTATCTTCATTTTTTATTTGTTTTACCAAATTCCCATTCCTTCTAGCTGAAGCATAATTATGAAAGAACTTACAGTTTGTATCTCCTTCCTCATGCCATTTTGCCTTAGCTCTTTTATTCCACCAAGTTGATAATCTTCTTAAAGTAATATTTAACTCATGTACCTTACTCCGAAGCAAGATTAATTTTTCATAAGAGATACCTTCATTTGAGGACTCCTCCAATTGTAACTCCATAATTTCTTTCTTAAGATCCTCCTTCAACAAGCATAACTCTTTGCACTTAATCTTATTCCAAAAGAATACTGCCTTAAGAGTTCTTTGAATCTTTCTATGCAAAAAATCCACCTCGTTGCCAAAGTCTATTTTTCTCCAGGACTTAAGCACAATGCCCCAAGCTGCTGGATAAGATCTCCATGTATCCTCAAATTTGACCATCTTAGACTTACTATAGGCCTTCCTTACCCAACTTGAAAATAATAGGACTATGATCGGAAGCAATTCTCGAAAGGTGTCTGATTTTTGCCACTAGAACCATCTGTAATACCGCCGAGTTGATTAAGCACCTATCATGTCTCTCCTAAATTCTAGAAGCGCCTTCCTTGTTGTTACACCAACTAAACATTGGTCCAATAGCACCTACATCATGAAAATCATTGTTAGTCATAAAAAACTTCATCTCCTTCTCCCCCTTAGAGAATTTGAATCCCCTTCCACCTTTCTTCTCCTCCTTGCATAAAATGCAAGTAAAGTCTCCACCAATAATAGATGGATTACTCCCCACCACACACTTCTCCAACATATCCCACATCCTTCTTCTCTCAAGAAACTATTTATGCACATACACCATAGACCCTATCCAACTACCCATAGAAGAAGTAATAAATTCCCCAACCACCAATTATGGAGAATGTTCAAACACAACAAACGACCCAACCCTCCTCTTCCAAGCTACCAAAATCCCTCCTGAAATTCCCTCAGTTGGATGATGAAAGTAATCCCAATCACTACCAATGAGATAATTCATATCCCTTCTATCAATGCTGGCTATCTTCATCTCAGTTAACCCAATAGAAAACACATCTTGGTCTCACACAATCTCTCTAAGATAGAGAGAGGCTTCCCTCTTTCTAGCCCCTCTACAATTCCAAAGCATAAAAGAAAACATTAATCACCCAAAGGGGAAGAATCCCCACGTCTATGCATTCCTTTTCCAATCCCCCTCCTCATCCTATGCTCAGCTTCCATAGGAACAAACGATCTCATTTCTTTAGCCAATTTTATTTTAAGCACATTGACATTCAAAACATCATGTTCACCTTCTTTCATAGATTTTACTCTACCATCTTTAGAATTTTCATCTTCTTCACATCTAGAACTTGGAGGAGTCACCATCTCCCCCTCTTCAATCTCATACTCCAGCACCTTGAATTTATTTGCCACCTCTGTGCCCATTTCCTTAGCTGTAGTTACAGACATCTTGGGATCTTCTACTACTTCAACTGGCATTTGCTGAACATGTTCTGATTTTTTTGATTCACCTCTTTGGACACCATCTGCCTTAGGCTTGTCATTTTTCCTGAAACTTCCTTTTCCATCTCCACTAGCAATTTTTCCACTTATGTATCTATTGTTCTTAAACTTCACATAAATCCAAGGGCCGTACTCCTCATCTTGTAAATGTTTGTTAGGTTCATGTGAACCCTGAGCATTTGCCCCCATCGAAGCAACCAGTATCTTCCTTTGGAGTAGGTCAAATCTTCAGGGCAACAAGATCTATCATGGCCCACTTTACCACAATGGAAACAGAACATAGCAATCTTTTCATATTCTACATTTTGATACAATCTCCCAGTAATTTCATCTACCGAAACGCCTTGAGGTAGCTTGTTTTCCAAATTTATCCTTACACACACCCTGGCATATTCTCTCTCCCTAACTTGAAAGAATTCCCATCAAGATACATAGATACTCCTATCCGAGATGCAATTCTAGAGATATTTTCTTCATCCCAACAAAATAATGGAAGGCAAGGAAAATGAATCCATACTGGTGCCATAAGACCCTTGAATGAGTTTGGTGAGAACGAAGGAGACCATTTGTCCATTCCAACAATGTGGCCTCCTACATACCAAGGTCCGCCACTTAGCACTTCTTCCATGGCTTTAGTATTCTTGAAAGAACATAAGATCCAGTTCATCCCAAGGGTTCTCAGGTGAAATTTTGCAAACTTACTCCACTGGCTTCTCAGTTCCGTGCTACACAAAGAAAAAGGCGTATTATTACCTAACACCTTTACAACCAATGAATTCTTTAGAATCTTTGAATTTGATTCCTCTATCTCAGCATTAAGTTTTACTGCTACCCCATCATCCGACATCTCTGCAGGGATGTTCTTACTAGATAATTTTATATGTTGACATTTCTTACATGCCGCAATGAAATCACTATTTGCATTTGTATTGTCTCCACCATCTTCAGCACCCACGGTCTTGTTGTTGTCAAAATTACCCTCCAGGTTGCGATTAATCTGGTTAAACTCAGAATCTTCTTGAATTCCCACAAATTTATTAACTTTCAAAACCAAACCCGAAGAGGATGAAGCTTCTAGATCAAATTTACTTAGGAAACTTGAATCTTGTTTATGCGTACTACTATCAGCTTTGATCTGAGCACAATCAACAATGACATCTTTCCCTTTCCCTTCGACAGGGTCATCTTTGCGAATAGATAACAGAGCTCCTTCTTTAATCACAATCCCATTATTCGATTTTCCAAGAATTCAAAGTCATGGTTCAACCCTCGATCTACTGTTACAAACACCCCCTAAACTTGCAATAAGAGATTGGGATGACTTACCACCAGCTGGAGAAAGCCGGCGGTCCACCACTATCATCTCCGCCGGAAGTAGATAACCCGCAAAAAACAAATTTGAAAATGCAAAGAAGGAAACTTTTCTCTCTCTAGAATTATGGACATTCTCTCTCTAAAGATAGCAACTTATCTATAGAATAAACATTAAGATCTTCTGATTTATAAATGGTAGTAACCTTAGCATTATAATTACTTGGAAGATAGCAAAGAACTTTGTTAACTTTTTATAATTTTAAAGGTCTCTACCTAAAGCATGCAAAGATGTCACAATTTGAGTATGACTAGTATACATATCTGAGATGGTTTCATTAGGTTTCATGAAAAAGTTTCATAATCATGCAATAAGATGGATAACCAAGATTGTTTGACATCATTAGTCTCTTTGTAAGTAATACAAAATTTATCTCAAATGTTTGCTAGTGGTACAGGTAGCAACTCTCATGTAATCTTAAGAATTAAGAGAATAAAAAAAAAGTTTAAATATTTTACATTTAGTTGAGTAAAGTCCCTATCCTCATTGCTCCATTCATTAACAGGTACTTTAGTTTCGATTCCATTAATAAAATGAGAGGGTGCAGAATAACCATCTTGTACCAAAAACCATATGTAAAAATCAATAGATTACAAGAAAGTAGACATATGAATTTTTCAAAAATAAAATGGTATGTTATCAAAAAAGGTAGACAAGTTATAGAATAACCCTCCATGGTGTATCTATTTTTGAAATGTGCCAAGGATCATTTTTCTAATGGTTTTCAAAAATGCTACTTGTGAGAACCTCTCTGATATCCATTAAATGTTTTATGTAGGATGTTAAGCCTTGGTGAACTATCCCCAGGCACACCAAGAGGGAGAGGGGTGAATTGGTAGTAAAAAAAACTTACTTAAACACAAAACTATATTTTTAAAATTTTTAATAACCTAAAATAAACAATATTATCACCTGAGTTGAAAGAAAAACTACAAAAAAAATTAAACAATGGTGATAATGAATAACTTAAACCAATATAACATCAAATAGATAACTTTCTACCATGCAATTTCCAAAAAAATCAAAGTACAAAATAGTAAATTGCAAAAAAATAAAATTTAGAATGACACAAAAATTTATAGTGGTTCAGTCAAATAATGACCTACGTCCACTCCCCGGAGTCCTCTACAAGTATTGCACTAAAACTTTAGTGTCACTAGTTTAGCCTCCATAGCTAGGAGAAGGAGCCCTTATAACCTTTCACCAACCCAGTGTTATAGAGAACATTGACGTCTTCTTCACCCTCCTAGTGAAGGCAAAGAACCTAGCTCTCCTTTTTAAGTCTTCTCATGAAGGCAGAGAACCCCACACTCCATTTTAACCCTCCTAGTGAAGGAATAGAACCTCGAGAGTCTTCAGGCCGATGATCTTCCTACCAGAGCCACCCAATAAACAAAGCAGACACTCATAGAAAATAAAATAGAAGCTTGTATGGAGTAACTGTGTTAAAACCCCTCACACTCCTTCTCCCTCACACACAAACTCTCCTTTCTCGTTCACAAAGCTCTTCAAGAGCTCTTCTCAAAGCTCATTCTTATAGATCTCTCAATAGCAAAAGACTTGATATAAATCAATTAAGAGTGCTTAAATAGAAGACCTGAAATAAAGTTATAATAACTTAATTCTATCGACACTGATCGTATAGTACGATCCCAGATCATACAGTATGATTAGTTTAAATAGCACTATTAGTACTGTACGAAGAATAAGACATTATATGATCAATTCAACTATTTGAACTGATTATCTAGTACGACATCAAGCATTACCCATTACACTTAAATCAATCGACTTGGATTATCATCTCGTATGATTGGTGGAAAATAAATATCATCCAATGTAAATATCAGTTAGTACAACATGATTGATCCAATCATCCTCAATGATCTAATTTGACTAATTAATAAAAATTAACCTTCTAATTATAGGATTAATTTAGGCAAGATTTGTCAATATATTATAGTACGATGCCTATCATACGGTATGATTAGTATACATTTTGAATTTTAAATTATTACATAATTATGATTGGTGGTTGAGATCTTGATTTCAACTGATCATCTTGTATGATCTTTAATTATGCTTAATTATGCCAATTATTTGTTAATAGCTTTAATTATGCCAATTATCTATTATAATCATTTTTCAAATAGCTAATCATACCATATGATATATA
The DNA here is from genome assembly GCA_019925795.1 of Dendrobium chrysotoxum. Lineage (NCBI taxonomy): Eukaryota > Viridiplantae > Streptophyta > Magnoliopsida > Asparagales > Orchidaceae > Dendrobium > Dendrobium chrysotoxum. Next base: position 45,004,574 of record CM034302.1, read on the forward strand.
TCATATAGTATAGTTAGTTCAAAAGATTTATACTTCTAACTTTCTCACTGTCTCACTCCCATGAGTGTGTGTATGTGCACAGTTACCAAGTTTAGCTTCTATCAAATACTTCACTTTGACTGAAGACAAATAAAAATAAAAAAAATTAGAAATATAAAATCTTAAAGACACTTAACCTTAATCTACCTAGTCTTGAGTTGATCACTTTGTACGGCATATGATAGACCTAAAATGTTAGTGCACAAGAATTAATATGCAATAATAACAATAATAGGATATAATATAGTAGATAATCCAATAATATTTGTTATCATCAAAATCAAAAGACCTGGATCTATATTTGCAACAAGTAACAATGATTACGTTGTGGCATAATCATTACTAATGATTATGAGGTGGAGGAATGACACATGTTGGACATCTGTGTTCACATAGTTTCACTTAGACATGTTAACACCTATATGAACCATCAGATGCATATGATATTGAATTGACAAATGAAATCTCATCATATGAAAATCTATGTAACCTACATTCAAATTCTATCTGACTGGATTATCCATTCAACCAAATCAGATATGTCCCTTAACCCAAAAATTTTTTCATGATTTGGTTTGTGAGCCATGTTGATGTTTAAGAAAATTTCTTTTTCAGGAGGTTTTTGGGTTTTATTTTTCTTGTGATTTTTGAGTTGCTTGAATAAATGATATGGTGATAATCAATAGTGACTGTCAACTGATGGATTTGGAGTTTTATTTTTCTTTGAGTTTTGAGTTGCTTGTGAATTTAATATTTGAGGGAAGTTTTGATTTTTGAATGATCATATCATTTATAATCATTTGATGTTTAACAAGTAATTGATCATATGATCAAATGATAATAAAGGGTGACTACCAAGTGATGATTTTGGAGTTATTGATCTGATTACTATACCGAAGCACAATGGTGAATTGGATTTATAATTTGGAATGAAGTTCAATGATTTATGTGTGCAGATTGGAATTTAATCTAGATAATTGACCTTACTAAAAATGAGTTCAATAATAGGGAGTGAAATTTTAGTAGCAATATCTAAATAGGGATTTTGAATTTAGGCAATCAAGTCATTCAGGTGTATTATTAAAAGTGATGGTAAAAAATATGTGGATATTATTAGTATAATTCAAGTTGGCTAATTGAACTATAGGAATGCATGGAGCTTGTTATGTGACATGAAAGTACCCCTCAAACATAAGTAAATTTTCTATAAGATGGTGGTGAGACCTATGGTGTAGATTGTTAGCCATTAAAAGAGAAGTATAATACTAAATTAAGCGTTATAAAGATGAGGATGCTAATGTGGATGAGTGGATCTACTCTTAGAGAAAGATTGTAAAATGCATTTAGAGTAGCTCTAATGGTAGATAAGATTAGAGTGACTCGCCTTAGATGGTTTGGCCACATAAATTGTTAATGTTCTGATAACCTAATTAAGAGAGTATATGTATTAGACAATGTTAAGAATGTTAAGAAAGGTAGAGATAGAACTAAAAATACTTCGTTAGAATGTGCTAGAAATGACCTTTTTATCATATTTAAATGAGAATTTAACCCTTAATAGGACATAATGGAAAAAATGGATTCATGTGGTCAACCCAATATAGCAGGATAAAGGATTAAAGTTTTTATTATTATATATATAAAAAAAGGTTTTAGCAGTTAGTGCTCTGACCTACAACATCAAAATTCCCATCCATAGCATTCCAATGTCATAGTACTCGCTCAAATCCTTCCCCAAGATAAAGAGGGTAACACTATTGAGCTCCTATATGAAAGTTCTTTTTCTAATGGGTTCAAGCATTTGAATTGAAACCCTTTTAAAAGAAAATTTAAGGCATACAAAAGTAGGAACAAAAATCTTACTAGGTCTTGTAGTAGTAGTTATCATATTCTTCCTTTCTAATTAAAAATGTTGTGATCGATATTTTTATTGTTAAAACTGAAATAAGATTTGGGTATAATTCTCTCATCCCTGTCACCATCTTCCTAGTGGCTTCTCATTCAAATCTATCCTTCCATTGGACATTAACCATTAAAACTTGCTTATTCCTTAGCTACTTTATATTATGAGACAATATGCATTATTGTACTTTCCTATGAGTTAGATTGTATTGCACATCTACTTTATCTTCAAAGATTCTCAGATCCGAATCATATACTCACTTCCTTAACTTTGAAACGTGAAATACAATAAGGATATCAGACATATGATTAGATAATGATAGTATATAAAAAAATTTCCAATTCTTTCATTCGCATTAAATGATCCTATATACTTTGGACTCAACTTAATGTCTTTTCCAAACCTACTGATCCCTCTCACATGATTAACTTTCAATGAGACAAAATCCTTAACTTTAAACTCCACAAGTTTATGCTTCAGGTCATAAACTTTTTTTTATCTATCCTGAGCTTCTTTGAGCCATTAATCAATATGATCTTCTTTGATGTGCTTTTAGCCAACTTATAACCCACCAATCTTTTTTATCCCACTTTGGTCCAAGCCAACAGTGTTCTATAATTTCTTTCATTCAAAGCTTCATAATAATATATATCAATATTGGATTGGGAATTATTTTTATGTGCAAATTTGATTAGTTGAGTATGATCTTCCAAGCTTTCTCCAAAAATAAGAATATATAACCTCAACAAATCTTCCAAAATTTGAATGACCCATTCACACTATCCATTATTCTGGGGACAAAATATTATACTAAAATTCAACTTCATCTCTAAAACCTCTTGAATACCCTTATATAAATGAGAAATAAATCTATAATCTCAATAAAAAATTATAACCATTGTGATTTCATATAACAATTTCTTCTACATACAACGGAGCTATCTTGTAAGAATAAACTATCAATCTAATTGGCCAAAAATTTACGAACATAGTTAATTTATCTACAATCATCCATATAGCATAACACCTTTGTTATGATCTTCAAAATCCCATAACAAAATCCATAATGATTTCTTCTAACTTTCATTCTAAAATAGATGAGGGTTATAATAACTCATTAGTTCTCTAATATCCAACTTTCAACATCTCATATGTTTCATACTTGTATACAAATTTAGGTACTTCCCACTTAAATATAGGCCAAAAAAATATTGGCTTCAATTATGATGCATTTTGTTGCTTCCTAAATAAATGGTATATTTAGAACATTAAGATTCACACAAAATGTCTTTTCTGAAGTCTTAACTAGCATGAACCCACAAATCACTAGCACAAAATCTAGTACTCGGGTTATAAACTTATAGTCTTGACCTCTCTCAAGATTGGATCTGATGCAATAGCTTTATTATTAAGTGAATTCTATGATTCTTTTTATTATCTTAAATTCTAACAAAAATATGTGTTTTACTTAAAGTTATGCAAGAATGTCTTAAGAAAGGAGGAAAAATTACAAACTTAAACACTAATACCGCAGAACAAGAACTATTAGCTCCATAATATTCTTAATTCCCTAATAAAATAACAAGACATTATAGAGCTAAATCCCTAGAAAAATTACATTTAATTAAAAACACAGGTGGGTTAAAGATCAACATTTTAATGCCACAAATCAATATTATAGTGCTAGAGCCTCGAGAAAAATTATAAATAATTCAACACAGATGCTCCATCCTCTTGAGCGCTTCAAGACCACCCTATTGTAGCACCTTGGTGGAGCAATTAGAGAAAATAAGCACTATGCTAGTTCAGGCAAGCATCATGTAGGATCGGTCATCCATTATATCAAGTTAGGCCAATGCCTCAATAAAGCACATTCAGGAGCGCCAAGGGGCTAGTTCATATTTTAATGTTGTGGCAGCACCCAGATGAGCAATGTAGTCTTTGAGTCTATTTTTATTATGTAAAAATAGTTTTTTTAACAATTTCTTAAAGGAGAAACCAAAGCAAAGTGAGTAACAAATAGAGGAGTTACTGGTCATCCTTGTAGAAGGAAAAATAACCCTTTTATATGGAAAGGAGTGTGGAGAGTGAAGGTGAAGGGGAGAATCACCTCAGGAAGAGTATATTCATAGGATATATTTGGAATTCTTTTGGGTGCTATATTATTTATTTTTTCTATTTGTTTATTTTTCTTGAGAAAGAAATGGAAGGTGTTTTGTTCAACTTTATTTCTATGGCTAGATAAATTTCTATTTTTGGACTAATGATGTGAAAATCAATGTATATCCTAATGTAGACTCTTGCATATAAAGATAAATTATTATTTTAGATATCTCTCATCCTTAAATTAATTTGTATAATTGCTATGTATAAATTTAAAATCTAGTGTAATACATTGCCTTGACATAGGAATGCTAGAATAATTAATAGTATTAAAATGGAATGCTTTCATGCCTAAACATATGATAATTAGGTTTCTAGAATCTATGGTGATATAATAATTATAGATAGGCCATAAACCTTTCTTAACAACTTTATAAGCTTGATAGTGATCAAAAGATGCATAAGCTCTGATTCATAACTATAACGGATGAGTCTTCTTAGTAGAGCATAGATTCCTTCTTCATTATTAATCCAAAATATCTTTATTTTTGGTTATCTTAATTATTTTCTATATTTCTCAGTAGTTGTAGTAATTACCTTTTTGTTCATTGCATATGATAAATTTAGTAGCTTAAGTAGGTAGTACTAGAGTCAATTGACATTCACCTATTTTCTTATGAGTTTGACAATCTTCTCATAACAGTTTATTACTTCATTGGCATGTGCACTTGCATAAGTTTGGATAATTTAGCATATAAATATATAGTGTCCAGTAATTTTATTTGTATATAATGTTGCCACAAGTAAAGTGTAAACTCCAAAGACAACAAAAAAACCCCATCAAGTGTTTTGCCCAATTGTTGGGGACAAAATGTGTGCTTTTATAGTCATTTTTATATTACTCAAAAAATAACAAATTTAATCCTACATGATTTGTATCTTATTTTGTTATTGTTATTGTTTTGTGAAGCTATGCATTTGTGATTGTTTACTTTCTGTAATTTTTATTTTTAGTTTATTTCATTATATTTAAATTCCTATTTACTGTTGGTGTATGTTAAGTAGATCCAATGAAGGAACCTTATTGTTTGACTTCTAAATAGAAAGAACCATTACAAAAATTTGAAAAACTAAAAAGACTTTAGTTGTTGGAATGGCCTAACCAAATTCAAATTGGGACCATCCAATACCTGTTAGGGAGTATATTAATATCTTAGTTGATGGAATTCATATGATTATCAATCTTCAGACAATCCAAGCCAATACTTTTGAGTTGAAACCAACTATTATCCAAATGGCATAAAGTTCTTAGTTTAGGGGAACTCCTATTGATGATCACAACAAACACGTAGTTCCTTATGAATTTGTTCAACATTACAGTATAATGGATTCAGTGATGATGCTATTAGACTTCGAGTGTTTCCATTTTATTTGAGGGATAAAGCTAAAATGTTGTTGAATTTCTTGCCCCGGGCTTCATAACTACTTGGAATGAGTGGGAACTTAAGTTCCTAGCAAAGTACTTTTCACCTTCCAAAACTACTAATCTTAGGAATAAAATTACTTCATTTCCTAAATTTGATTGATAGTTAAATTATGAGAGGTAGAAAAGATTTATTGAGAAGCTTAGGAAGTGCCCTCATTATTCTTTGCTTAATTGGTTGGTGATTCAAACTTTTTATAATAGGCATGTAGGATCAATAAGGTCAACAATTGATGCAAAAATTGAAGGATTTTTTATGAAAAAACCTTTTAAAGAGGCGTATGTCTTGATAGGGGACATGGTGATAATTAACTTCAAGTGGCCTTCTGATAAGGTGAATCCTTTTATAGAGTGAATCCTAAGACAGTAGCTAATATTTATGAGTTGGTTCCTTTATCAATTTTTACTACTAAGATTATTGTCAAATCAAAGAGTTCGATAATTTTAGAGTTAGTCTAGTTTCAGGATAACCTATGCATTTGGAAAAGAATGATTTGAATGTTATTAGTAAGTCTATTGCCCAAGGGTTTGAGAATGTGAATGTAATTGGAAGACCTAGGATTCCCTATTCAAATACCAAGAATCTTGATTGGAGGAACCATCCTAATTTTTATTATAGTAATAGTAGTGAGGTAAATCAGTAGAATGACAATCAATCAATTTTTGTAGGATGTTGGAATAATCCTTAATAGCATTTAGTGAATCATAGACCATCTTATCCCCAAGCTTTAATCTGAATAATCAAATCAAAGATAGAAAGATACCTTTCGAGGATTTAGTGCTTCAGATGTGAAACTAATTGAAGAGTCAAGATGCTACCATTAAAAAATTGAAGAGTTAATTAGAGCAATTAGTAACTTTCTTTAGTAGTAGGCCCCATGGAACCTTATCTTGTAACACTTAAATAAATCCTTAACAAAAATGGAAAGATCAAAGTTTTGAGTATTTAAGAAATAGTAGCGGTGCACATAGCCAAAATATAAATTCTTGGCAACGTCTTAGTAAAGACTTTTAAGTTAGCACTAGTTAAGAGGAAACCTAATTCTATTATTATAAAAATCTATATATTTTTTTATGAATAAACTATTTTAGTGATGTAGTTGTATAATTATTTTATGTTATTTGAGGAATAGTAGTGGTGCCACGATGTTGAATTACACATTTAAGCACAGTAGCACTCAAATTTTTTAGTTCGATGGTGGAGCAGTTGATGAAAGATGGAGCCACATTGAATTAGTTAAGTGACGCATAGATTCAGCCATTAGTTGCTATGAGTTAGAGTAGTGCAGTAATGACTAAGTGATAGTTCATCTCATAATACTGTGGGGACACCATTTCAAGTACAGCTTAACCCAGGGCCATTTATTCACTTATGATAAATATTTTTTTAGTTCTTTTGTTTAGAAATTATATCACTTCAGAAAAGTTCTATAATGTTTCCTTGTAGTTCTTTAGTGCGCCCTCAGAGAAAAATCTAAGAGATTCTAAGAAACTATAAGGTACATTCATTAGAGATCTTAGCATGTCCTTTATAAGTAATCCTACCATTGGAGGTGAATGGACTGTGGATGCGTCATTTGTACTATCCTAGTGAAGTTTTCCTGATTGTTTCTCTTATATCTTTTCCTCTATGAGAGAAATGAAGATGTATTTACTTTCTAATTTATCTATGCCTTGATTATTTCTTAGTTTTTGGCTAATGATGTGAACACAATGAAAATATATAAAGTCTCATAGCTTGAATGAAATTATGGTTGTTTTCAATATCTCCCATTCTTAATTTAATGCATACAATGGTCATATGTGTAGTTAATATCTAGTGTGATTTATTAACTTAACGGAGGAATATTGGAACAAATAAAAGTATTGAAAATCACTGTTAGCATGCCTAAACATAGGATGTTAAACTTTTTAGGTTCTATAAAAACATTATAATTATAGGTAGCACATAAACCTCCCTTTGGAGCCCCATAAGTTTGATAGCAATCTTGGGATGCATATACTCTTATCCACATAAATATATAAGAGCCTCATTAGAAAAATAATATTATATTACAAGAATTAGTTCAAATAGTATTTTATATATTCGCATCTCAATATCTTTTGTATTATCTATAAGTTACATAAACTCTTAATTATCATTCAGCAGAATAAACCTTGCATCTATAATAGATAATACATGTTTGATTGCAATCCTGTAGAACACTTCTTCATGCGATCGACACTATCTCAATCACTTTATTAGTTGATTAATAAGTATATTTGTGTATTTAGTGGGTAATCTAAATAAAAAAAACCTAAGAATCAATTGACCTCAAAGAATTTTAATTTCATGCATACAATTAGCCATTCACGTGCCTGTGCATCAAGTATTTGGAACTGTTGTTAGGGATCAAACATGTGTATTATAATTTTAAAACTATATTATTGAATTAGTTGCATATTTAGATCTACTTGTATCTTGTATCTTTATTTAATAATTTTTGTCAAAATTTATTATAAGGAAAAAATTGCTCTTTATTTAGTTAGTATTTTTTACTCTTTGGTACATTATTATTACATGTGTTGTAGATTAAGTAAGGTTCCCCTATTATTTGATTCTGAAATTGAAATGACCCTTACAGAATTCTAAAAAAACTAAAAAGATTTTAGATTTAGGGATGTCTGAACTAGTGTAAGTTCTTAACTATCCTAGACCTCTTAGGAACTATTCCAATCCTATAGTAGATGGAATCCACTAGAGTATTAAAAGACTTACTATCCAGGCCAATAACTTGGAGCTAAAACCCACCATAATTTAGATGGTTCAAAATTCCCATTTTGGGGGAACTCCTATTGAGGATCCCAACCTACAATTAGCTAACTTCTTAGAAATATGTGCAACATTCAAGTATAATGGTATGAGTGATGATGCTATTAGGCTACCTTTGTTTCCATTTTCTAAAAGTAACAAATATATGTTATTATTGAATTCTTTGCCCCCAAGCTCTATAACAACTTGAAATGAGTTGACAAATAAATTCAAAGCTAAGTATTTTCCACCTTCAAAAACTACCTAGGATATGAATGATATCACATTATTTGCCCAATTAGAAAGAGAGTCAAATTAAAAAAATTAGGAGAGATTTAGGAAAATGTGTAGAAAATGACCTCACCATATTTTACCTGATTGATTTATTATTCAAACTTTTTATAATGGATTTGTAGGATCCCTTAGGTCTATTATAGATACAGAAGCTGGAGAATCTGTAATGTGTATGCCATTTAAGGAAGCCTACGAATTAATTAAAAAATGTCTACAAATAATTACCATTTGTCTCCTACTAGGGTGAAACCTAAGAGAGTAGCTTAAGTATATTAATCATATGATTTGTCAATGCTTATTACTCAGGTAGCTGCAATTTCTAGAAAGTTAGATAAATTTAAATATATAGCTGGATCATATAAGCTTAGTTACACCAATCTTATAATAGATCCTTGATTTACTAGCATCATAGCTCCCAACATTTGTGTGCCACATCATTAACCCTAAAGTTTTAATAAAAGTAATCAGTTTGAGAATAGAAAGACTCATTTTGAAGAGGCAGCAATGTAAATGGGAATTACATTATAGGATCAATATGCATAGCCCTTAGAAAAATAGAGAACCAAATAGAGCAACTTTATAGTATGATCAATAATTAGAAATTGGAGTAACATTGCAATAATATCAAGCTTAGGAGTGGGAAGGATTTTGGGGTGACTCTTATAAAGATGAAGTTAAATTTCAAAAGGATAATGGTGTAGAAGAAACCATAGAAGCTAAACCTTCTACCCAACAACCTGAACCCATCATTGAAAATGAGAGGGCTATTAGGAATGTTGTAAAGACACTGCCACTACCTTTTCCTTAGAGGTTGATCAAAAAAAAAAAAGGATAAATAATTCTATATGTTCTTAGAAGTATTTAAAAAGTAAACCATCAACATACCCTTCTCAAAAACCTTAAAGCAGATGCCTACCTCCGTTAAGCTCATAAAGGATATTTTAAATAAGGAAAGGAGCTTCAGAGAGTTCAAAAATGTAGCCTTAATTGAAAGTGTAGTGCAATCATTCAAAAGTAAATTCTTAAAAAAATGAAAGATCCTGGTAGCTTCACCATTCCTATGATAATAGAAGATAAATTTTATGGTAGAGATTTATGTGATTTGGGATCTATCATCAATCTTATGCAATTATCAATTTTTTAAGAGATTAGATGTAGGAGAGATTCAACCTACTTCTATCACCGTTTAGCTAGACAATAAATTATGTACTTATCCTAAGGGGGTGATAGAGGATGTTCTTGTTATAGTGGATAAGTTTATCTTACTTATCAAATTTTTTATCCTAGATATGGAAGAGGATAGGCAAATACCTATTATCTGACAGAGACATTTCTTAGCAACTGGTATGGTTAATGATTGATATTTATAAAGGAAAATTGACTATGTGAGTACAAGATCATGAAATAAATATTGATGTTCTTAAATTTATGAAATTCCCTAATGAAAATAATAAAGGCTATTTTAGAGTGTAATTGGAAGAATTTGTGTTGGATGGTTTCAAAGAAGTTGATGAACAAATAATCTGAGAAGAAGGAGTAGCATAGAGAATGTGAGGACTTAGGCAAATCTATTCAAACTATTGGAGAAACTACTATAATATTTAGGGGAAAGTTTGAAACTTTAGATACTTCATCTATGGAAGAACTTTTAATACCATTTGTAGAGGAAGCACCTATTTTAGAACTTAAGGATTTACCCAACCAAGTTAAGCATGCCCTTTTAAAAGAGATTAAACTTTATCTATGATAATTTCTGCAAGCTTGGAAAAAGTATAGGAACGCAAGTTGATTAGGGTTCTAGGAGATTATAAGATAGCTTTTGGTTGGAATTTAGCTAATAACAAAGTCATTAGCCCCTTGCTTTATAAGCATAGGATTTTCATGGGGGCCAATTCAATACCAAAAGTGGATACTCAAAGAAGACTAAACCCATCAATGAATAAGGTTATCATAAAGGAGATACTTAAATGGTTATTTGGTTAAATTCTTTATTCCTCAGATAGTGCTTGGGTGAGTCCTATTCATTGTGTTCCTAAGAAGGGTGGTTTAACTTCAATGACCAATGAGCAAAATGAATTGATCCTCACTAGGACAATCACTAGTTGGAGAATTTGTATAGAATATAGGAAGCTGAACAAAGCCAATTGGAAAAGTTATTTTCCCTTAACTTTTCTTGACTAGATGCTGGATATATTACCAGAACATTCCTTATAATATTTCATAGATGGATACTCAAGTTGCCACTAGATTCCTATATAACCTGACAATCAGGACAAAACTACCATTACCAGTCCTTTGGGGACTTTTTCCTTTAGAAGAATACCTTTTGGTCTTTACAATACCCTTACTACTTTTAAGAGATGTATGATATCTATCATTTTAGATATAATTTAGTAGGGCATTAAATTTTTTTGGGTGATTTTTTTTTTTTTGTGTTTGCTACTACTTTTGATTCCTATCTTGATCATTTAACATCTATACTTAAAAGATGTGTCGAAATAAATTTAGAATTAAATTGGAAAAATGTTAATTTATGGTGACTAAGGGCATCATTTTGGGGCAGTAAATCTCTATGGAAGGATTAGAGATGGACAAAGTAAAGGTTGTGGAAGTAAAAAAATTATCACCTACACTTTCGTTAAAGGAATTAGAATCTTCCTTGGACATGGAGTTTTATAGGAAGTTTACAAATGGATTTTCCAAAATCTCAAAACTAATATGTCAGTTATTAGAAAAGAATGTTCCTTCTGATTTTGATATTGCATGTCATGAAGCTTTTAAAACTTTAAAATAACATATGATTATTGCACCTGCTATTATTACTCCTTAATGGTCCCTGCCTTTTATAGTCATGTGTGATGCAAGTAATTTTGCTATAGGTGTTTTTCTTGGCCAAAAGCAAGATAAGAAATTTTATGTCATTTTATATGCTAGTAGAACTTTGAATATAACACAATATAACTATACCACCACTGAAAAAGATCTACTACCACTGTCTTTGCTTTTGATAAATTTTGATCTTATTTGATTGACAAAAAAATAATTGTATACACTAATCATTCTATAATCAAATACCTTATGACAAAAAATAAACAAAAGCTAGATTGGTGAGGAGGATTCTTTTGTTACAAGAATTTGATGTAGAAATTTTTGATAGAAACAGAACTAAATGTTAAATTGTCAATCATCTTTCAAGAGTTATAATTGAAGAACATGCATCTAATGAACTTGAAATTAATGAATTTTTTTTAGCAACTATTTACTTTTGTTTTGAGTAGTTATAATGGTATGTTGATATTGCTAATGTTGTTGTTTGTGGTCTGCTTCCATCAAATTTATCCACTACTCAAAAAAGGAAATTTTTATATGATTTCAAATATTATTTTTTGGATGAAACATATGATGGGGGAAAAATTTAATGCCACCACGCAGATTTGTATTTCTCCTATTTTATAATCAAATACTGCATTGAGAATAAAGTGCAGTCTCAAGAGACTGACACAAAAATATACAATGGATTCAATATCAAAATTGGGATTTGGAAAAAAGATATTTCTATGATCAAACACAATTCAAAGGATAACATATCATCTCGAGAGATGAACATGAAATTCCGTATAATGTGTTTAAAAATAGAAATATAGTTTTGAAAATCTATCCCTTCTTTTGATTAGATGTAACAAGGAGAATATTATATCATCTTAAAAGATAAATATAACATTCTTCAAGACATCTAAAAATAAGAAGGGTTTTAAAAAATTCATCATTTCTAAGATCAAATATAATAAGTGGAATATTAAATTATCTAAAAAGACAATAATAACATTCTACAAGTATATTTAAAATTAAAAATGATTTTTTTAAAAGACATTTACATTCCAGAGATTTTTCCCTTGTTTTATAGGAATAAAATAAGGTTTATTTTAATCTAGAGTTCTCAAATCCCTATAGAGGCAAGCCCCTATAGTTAATTACATTCTAAAAGGGGTGCTCCTAAGAAAACTCTTGATTAAAGTAGTGATTTAATACCCTTTGACTACTAAGTAAAAGACAAACAAAAGAAGTAGGAATTTTTCAAGGAGAAAGCTCAATGTTGAATAATTCTTAGCGAATCAAGGGAGAAAAAGTAGGAGGTGCCGGATTCTAAGAAGCTCAAAGGAAACCTCAGTCTATCCTATATTGAGCTTTACATTTTAAGAGAAATTTTCATGTTTGAGTTGATATTTTATTAGAAATTTGGGATTATATTACAGAAGGGTCAGGACTTAAGATTTGAAAATCTACCTCTGAACCTAAATCTAATATGGGTACTACTAAGTAGTGACCTGAACCTATCTAATGAAGTGCAAATCTAGACTTACCCTGGCCTAGATTGGGGAGCCAGCTAACCACCTAGGCCCTTTAAAACCATGTGTTCAGTCTCTTTATGAAAGATGGGTAGGGACATTGTTTAAGTTTTGAGAAATTGGGAGTCGACATCTAAGATAATTCCTAATTGGCCCCTCAACTTATGTAGGGTAAATGATCCTTAAAAAAATGCAATTAAGACTTAAGACTCTTTTAATTTATATCTAATGCAATGTATACTAATTAACTCGAATACATAAAATAATTATGAAGCAGTTTTAAAATTAGACTTAGAAATAGATTTTTTCCTAGAGATTGCACATCTCTATTAAATAAATGCACCCTAATAGGCTAGGTGGTCTACCTGAACCCACAGACGGAGAGGTGCCTAATAAGGAAGACAAAGTAATAATATGTATATATGCTGACTCTCGATAATCCCGAGCTTACTTCTTAGATTATTAGAGTTTGTTTATGAGTTTAAAAATTTTATTAAGATTTCAGGTATAAAAATTTTATTTATACCCTCACAAAACTTCAATTGTATCTAGTCTAAAATAAAATACGGCATGCAACAAAACCTAAAAAAAAGGCAATTCTACTATACAAGTAATGTAAATAATCAAATTTAAATTATCTAAAATATAATGTCCAAAGTCCATTTACAATCCAGAATTTACTGAAATGTAGAGAGGCCAGGTACCACTAACAACAAACCTAGATTTCTAATCCTAAGAGTGATGCAAGTAATTTTGAAATGGGATATACTTTTTTGCTTATCTTCATTTCTTCATCTTCTTCCTTTCATATCCTCATTTTATATTTTCTTCTTCTATGAGCTCCTTGGATCTACCGGGCCTAAATATCTAAATGAATAGAAACTCAACCCTGAAGGGGTATTTTCTTTTCTCTTTGGATATTAGAAACATCCTAACTTAGCTTTCCAAATAAAAGGGAACACTCCCCTAAGGGTTGTTCTCTTCTCTTTGGATTCCAAGTTGGATATGATATCCCACATCTAAATCACTTCAACAATGCTTGACTGTAACAAATTACATTTATATTTTATTTATATTCCAAAAAGAAAAAGAAAATTTAGACTACCTTCAGGGTTATCCTAAATATTTATAATAAAATCATTTCAGACTGTTATATATTTGCATTTAAATTGAATTCACCATCCATGCTCTGCCATGCTCTTTTAATTTGAAGGGGGCTTAGCATTTTGTACCTACATAAAATTTTGTTAATTTAAATCTTTAATTTGCCCCCTTTGACTTAGTCCAACACGAGCACGGCCACCTATAAGAAATTTTGTGAGCATCCAGATCATTCCTGACCTAGGGGTAATCTATCGCCCATCACAGCAAATCTTAAATTACATAAATAAATAAACACACCAATCATTACAACCAATATGTAGTGAAAATTAAGAAAGCCCATCACATAGTAGCAAGTAAATGAACTCCATCCTAACCTAAAATTAGATTTGGTGGTCCTAGCAAACAAATCTAAGTGTGTGTAGTAGGTTGTGTGGTTTGGATATATCCTAAGTTAATTGTTAGTTAGGGTTTTCTAGTTGATTGAATTTAGTTTGTTGAAAAGTCAAGGAGAATTTAATGTTTAAATTTAAGGATTGGGTGATTTAACAATTTTGGAGTTCATTTTTAGGTTGAATATCAATTATTAAGGTTGATTAATAAGATTGGTTACTTATGATATTTTAATTAACCATATTAATCATTAGATTATTTAATTTAATAGTTTATTAAAGTTTTAATGATTTATTAGATTTTTGATGATTTATTATTTTTAAATGATTTATTGAAATTTTAATTCATTTATCGAAGTGTTAATGTTTTATTGAATTTGTTCTTGTTTTATGTGCATTTTGCATTTTGGGTTTTAGTTTTATTTTCAATTGATTTTATTTAGTTATTATTTAATTATGAGATGATTAAAATATTAATTAGATTCAATTTTAAATTTATGTTCAAATTTAATCTTTTAGTGGTTATGTGTGTTAATTATGATTTATTTATTAAGGGTTATATAATTTTTGTGTATTTTTATCTGAATTATCATTAGTATAGATAAAATTTTCATTAATTGATTGTTTAATTTTGATTAGATTTAATTAAGTTTATTTTAATTATATACACTAAACCTAAGGGAAATGTCACTAAATTTTCTATGTTCTGTGTTTCTACCCTATAGTGTGTATGAATCCTAATTCTAAGTTTTCTAAGAATCGTCCTTAATTTTTATTCTTAAATGTCACTAATGTTATATGGGATGAAAAAAGTTTATTATCACTAACCCTTAGAATATTACACACGTATAAAGGGGTTTAAGGATCTAAAATAAAATAAAAATAATCCTAATAAAATTGAAGTGATTACAGGGACCTAAAGGTGAAGGGTTCGCACAAACCACACCAAGGGCCTCCTAGAAGCTTTCTATGTCTTAAGAAAACTTACAACACCGGGGGCTATGACCTGGTGGATTCTGCACATAGCACCTTTACCTAGTTGGATAGAAGCAACTGACGCCTTTAATACATTTCCCTTTTTGCTCACTTGATCGGTACCATTCCTCGCAGTTCATGTAGACGAAGAAAATAAAACACGAATTAGAAGAACATTTAATAATAATAATAATAATATTATTAAAATCAAAATTACCTTTTTTTGGGCTTGCACATCGGTTCTCTTGATTGCTCTTTAAACTTTTCACTTTTAAAATCATACTTTGCATTTTCCAACATTCACCCCGAGGCAGAAAAAAGGGGAAGTAGAAGGAGAGAGAGAGAGGTAGAGAAAGAAAGAAAGCTTTTACTTTCTTTAAAACTTTCATTTTCTGCACATTTTAAACACATCATTCGACATACAAAAACTTTATTTCTCACAATCCAACCCTTTCTTTTCATCTTTCTCACATTTTTACCTTTCAAGACATACACATGTCGACTTTCAAAAAATCACACACACTTTTCACAAACACTTTTCATACATTTTTCAAAACATACATTTCATCTTTCAAAACACTTCAATTCCCAAAATGCACATAGTTCACTTTTCAAAAATTCATGCATTTCACTACTCCAAAGTTCACACACTTTATTATTCAAAACACTTATACACTTTATCTTTCAACAATCAAACATTTCACTTTCCAAAACACTTTATTTCACTTTCCAACACACACACACACACACACACACACACACACACACACACACACAAACATTACCACATTTATACACGTCACCCTCCAAAACAAATCACCTTTCCACACACACTCCAATTTCACTTCTTTTTCCAAAACTTACACACTTACACTTTCAAGATATACACTTCTTACCTTTCCAAAACCCACACATTTTCACTTTTCTAAGCAAACTCAAGCTTTACTTTTAATACAAACACATTTCTACCATTCTTGGTGTTCCGACATATACCTTCCAAAGCATACATCTCCCCTTTCAACATACACTTTACCATTCAACATTTGAAAATCACAATTAAACCTTTCAAAACATACACCTATTAAAACACTTTACCTTTCAAAGCCCCACAATCTCACACTTCATCTTTCTCATGTAAAACCATTTGAAAACATACACTTGTCACTTTTTAAAGATCACCCACTTTACCTTTCAAAAACATACACCTTTCACATTTCAACATAAACTTTCACTTTTCAAAATTCACTTTTCATCAAAACCATGTTTCCTTTTAAAATCCCACATTCTGCTTTTCATTTTTCCACACAAAATCTTTCAACACACACTTTACTTTCCCACATTTATATTTCTCAATTCTCAAAATTTATACAAACTTCACAATTCATATTTTCAAACACACCTACACATGTCACTTTCTAAAAAACACACACACACTTTCTCAAAATGTACACACACTTTACCTTCCAAAATCCATATGCACACTTTACTGGGGGGTTTAGTTATTTTTTGCAAATGAATAGGAGAGAGTGGGGGCAATTTTATGAAATTAGGCTGAGATCGAGGGGATGGGCGGTTCGAACCCGCCCTAGCCGAACTAATCCACCATGCTGTCCCTTTTTTTGTTTAAATTTTGATTTAATTAAGATGGAGGGAGGATTAAAATCACTATAATTCTAATTCAAACAAGTTCAAGTTAATTTTTTAATTCTACTAATGTCACTTCAATTTTGATTAGCTCACGATGAGTCAAATTGGTTCGGATTGTGTTAAAATTGGATACAATTTGGGTTGATTTAATTTGATTTCATGTTAATTTACATTGTAAAGTTCAATTTAAAGTAGTTGGTTTGAGACGTATTGATGCTACATCATTAGGCTTCCTCCTAAGAGAAGTCCTAGAAGAGTGATGTCTACACTAGGCTCTGAAAACCTTGGTGCTAGAGTTGACTCCGGGGAAATTGACCTCGAATAATGAAGTCAACAAATGGACCCCCAATAGGCATGATAAACTTGCCAAAGTTTATCGTGCATATTGGTGTTGACCGAAATTATTAACTAGATCAAAAACTAGTGTTGGAGATTTATATGTAGGAATTGAAAAGATTTTGTGCTTTCATAAAAAATCAGAGTGAAAAGTTGGTAGAGTTTTGAGTTGATTCAACAGTTTTAAAGTTGATGATGATAATGATGGCTTTAACAAATAATGAGTAATGAGATTAGCATTATTTAATAAAGTCAAGATATGAAAAATTTGAATGTGATTTAATATAAAAGTAAGAGTTTGAAAGTGATTTTGATATTAGGATGGTGCCACAAGGACATGCTCCAACACTAGTAGATCTAATCCTAAGAAAAGGAAGCATGGGGACTCACACCTATCCTTAAAATACTAGAGGGTGACTAACGATGATGGGGCCAAAGAGGCTTAAATATTATAATAGTTATCCAAGGTCTAAGGAAAATAAGACACTAGGGGACTCACACCTATTCCTAATATACCAAATTTATTTTGAGTTTTCAATGACTAACCTAGCTAGAAAGCACGGGTACTCACATCTAACTAGGGGAAATTAGCCTAAGAAAAGGAAGCACGGGGACTCATACCTATCCTTAAAATACTAGAAGATGACTCAACTATGATGGGGCTTGACATGCTTAAATCCACCAGTAGTTAGTCAAGATCCTCAGAGGTAGGATGCTTGGGGACTCGCACCTATTCCTAAAAGATTAAATTTTTTTTGGGTTTTCATTGACTAACCTAGCTAAAAAACTTGAGAACTCACATCTAACCAGGGGAAATTAGCCAATGAGATACTCTACCTAAACCTGTAGGGATTTTAGCAAAAACTATCTAACCCGATTTAATTCAAATCCTAAGGAAAGGAAGCACGGGGACTTACACATATCCTTAAAAGACAAGAGAATTTCTTTTAGGTTTTTAATGACTAACCTAGCTAGAAAGCGTGGGGACTCACATCTAACTAGAGGAACTAGCCAAGGAGATAGTTTGCTTAAACCTCTAAGGATTTTGGCAAAAACTATCTGACCCAATTTAATTTTAATCCTAAGGAAAGGAAGCATGGGGACTCATACCTATCCTTAAAAGACTAGAGAATTCCTATTAGATTTTCAATGACTAACCAAGCTAGAAAGTATGGGGACTAACATCTAATCAAGGGAACTAGCCAAGGAGATAGGCTACCTAAACATCTAGGGATTTTGATAAAAATTATCTAACCCGATTTAATTCTAATCCTAAGGAAAGGAAACACGGGGACTCATACCTATCCTTAAAAGACTAGAGAATATCTTTTAGGTTTTTAATGACTAACCTAGCTAGAAAGTGCAAGGACTCACATCTAACCAGGGGAACTAGCCAAGGAGATAGTCTACCTAAACCTCTAAGGATTTTGGCAAAAACTATCTATCTCGATTTTATTCTAATCCTAAGGAAAGGAAGCATGGGGACTCACACCTACCCTTAAAATATTAGAGGGTGGCCAACTACGATGGGGCCCAGCAGGCTTAAATCCACCACTAATTAATTGAGATCCTAGGATGTAGAAAGCACGAGGACTCACACCTACTCCTAAAAGATTAAAGAATTTGATTTTGGTTTTCAATTTGATTTGAAACTTCAATTTCGATTGAGCTTGATTCGGTTTGAGATTGATTGAAAATGTTTACTTCAGATAGAGTTCTAAATTTGGAAGATTGATAGTCATGAAATTCTTTGGATTAAAAATAGTTTTTCTCCTCCATTATAAATGATCTTTATAACTTACAAATATTCCACTGGGAATTATGTTTTTATATTGGATCATCATATGTGAAGAAAACAAAAGGAGATTTCTATAGTAACACTATAGAACATCTCAATCGCCTTAGATTTTGAAACCTTTCAATTTGATTTTCGAAAGTATACAAACTAATTGGACCTAGTACAACATGTCACATTCATAAACTTGAGAATAATGTGTATGTTCATGAATTTCTAATTTTTTTGCAAATCTTCATAATAATGTCATTACACATAGTATTTCTTAAGATACTGCCCAATATTGATGGACAACATAGGACGATCACCCTTACAATCTACCATTTGGTAAGATACTCCTTGCTAGACTTCTTCCACCACAAGGGGACCTTCACATGTAGGCTCAAATTTAACACCAAATCTTCGATGAGTTAGGATAGGTCTATGTGATACCAACACCAGCTCTCCTACTCGAAAGGTTCTAGGATGGACCATTTTATCATGTGCTTGAGCCATACGAGATTTATATAACTCGAGGTTCTGTTAAGCCTACAATCGCTTCTCTTCTAAACCATTGAGTTCTTCTAGTTGAATTCGGGCATTCTGTTCAGATGTGATATTATTATTAATTGCAACCCTTAAAGAGGTAAGCTATACCTCTAAAGGGAGAACAACCTCAGCTCCGAAGACTAAAGCAAATGGTGTAGACTGAGTTAGGGTTCTATATGTGGTTTGGTAAGCCCACAAAGCCTCACCAAACTTTTCATGCCACTGTTGCTTATTGTCCTGCAAGATTTTCTTTAGAATTCCTACCAACATCTTATTGAAGGCCTATGCTAATCAAATCACCTATGGGTAATAGCTTGTGGAGTATCTCCAATCAATATTATGATGTTTAGCAAAATTGTTCATTTTGGTGCTCTTGAGAGAAGGATAATTATCAGATATAATTCGACGAGGAATGTCGAACTGATATACAATATGGCCTCAAAAGAATTGGAGAACAATATGGGTTTTAACTTCTCATAGTGGAATAGCTTCTGCCCATTTTGAGAAGTAATATGTTGCTGCTAGAATGAACTGGTGGCCTTTAGAAGAGCGAGGATCGATAGGGCCAATGATGTCCGTGCCCCAGCTTTCAAAAGGCTATGAAGCAATCCTTAGATGTAAGCCATTAGGAGGTTGGTGTAGGAATACACCATGTACTTAGCATTGGTGACAACAATGTGCAATAGATATACAGTCGTCAATCATTGAGGGACAATAATATCCCAGTTTTTTAATTTTCATCTTCATTTTTTGACAGGATTGATGAGCACCACACAACCCCACATGTATTTTGGTCACAATATTTTGGGCTTCTTATTTACTGCCATTTATCAGTGTATAAGAGAAAGCCCTTCTCTTAATTTGATCTGCGGTAGATTTATCTTGAGGGAGTTTACTTTCTTATAAATAGTTAATGAAGGGTTGCCTCCAGTCAACCATTTCATCATTAATATCAAGAACAATCTCACCCTCAGAAGGAAATCTTTTATTAATATATTCCAAATCTATAGGAGACATGATCTTATGACCTTGAACTTCTATAGAAATTGATTCTTCTTCTATACAAGCTAATTCTTTTGTAAGCTTTGCAAGGTCATCAGCCTTAGAATTTCTTCCACGGGGTATCCTATATGAAGTTATGCTCAAAATCTGCTCAAGAAGCTTCATAGTGTACTGATGGTACAAAATAAGTTTAGATTTCAAGACTTTGTAAATACCAGCAACTTGATTGATAATAAGTTATGAATCTCCAAAGATCTTAATTTCTCTAACTTCCATTGATATTGCTAATTCTAAATTAGTTATTTGAGCTTTGTATTCCATCTTGTTATTAGTGTAAGTTTCTAAAAAATGGTAAGAATAATGCAACAATCCCTTTTCAGGGGTTATGAAAACCAACCCGATACTGGCTTTCCCTAGGATTACTTCCTAAGGTTCTCCAATCTTTTGTGAAGATGCAGCACCATCAAAATATAATTCCCAATTACTTCCTTCCTACTCTAAACTCATAATTTGTTCATCAGGGAGATCATCATTTAGAGGGGACCCAGTAGGGATCGGGTGTGCTGCTAAGAAGTCAACCACGACTTGACCTTTGATAGCACACAATGGTATAAACGTAATATCAAATTGAAGTAGGAACATTGACCATTTTGCCAAATGCCCCGATAATGTTGGATGAGTCATCAGGTATTGGAGTGGATTGACTCTACAAAAAAGAATAATCTTATGAGCTAATATGTAATGCCTTAATTTTTGGGTAGTAAAAATTAGGGCTAAATAATGTTTCTCAATAGGTCGATAATTAACTTCAGTTGGCCGGAGTCATCTACTCAAGTAGTAAAGTTCGTTCTCCTTTCCTTCATCATTTGTCGGGGCTAACAAGGTGCCAAGAGAATTATGCAAAGTGGTGGTGCAAAGTATTAAAGGTTTTCTTGGGATAGGAGCTGCTAGAACTGGTGGTGTCAATAAATACTGCTTTATGCTTTCAAATATATTTGGACACTTTTCATCCCAATGGAAGTGAGCATCTTTCTTACATGAAGCAGTAAATGGTTGACTCCTAGCAGACAAATGGGAAATGAATCTTCGTAGATATGTCAACCTACCATGAAAAGATCTTAATTGGTTAAGACTTCTAGGATGTGGCATATCTAAGATGGCTTTTATTTTGGAAGGATCAATTTTTATACCTCGGTGTCTCACAACAAATCCTAAGAATTTCACTTAAGTAACTCGAAAAGCACATTTCATGTGATTCATCTTTAGATCATAGCGATGCAACCTTTCAAAAATGATTCTCAGATTATGAAGGTGGTCTTCCCATTGGTGACTATTGATGAACAAATCATTGATATGACATTCCACCTGTAGGTGTATTAGATCATTGAAGATTCAGGTCATAGCTCACTGGTATGTTGCACCAGCATTCTTAAATCCAAAGGGCATGATATTGTAATAAAAGACCCCTATAAGTGTTCAAAAAGCAATGAATTTTTCATCTTTATGGGCCATCTTAATTTGGTTATATCCAGATGAACCATCCATAAAAGAGAGAATTACATACTCAGAGGCGATGTCTACCATGAGTTCCGATATGGGCAACAGGAACTCATCTTTTGGACAAGCCTTATTCAGATCCTTATAATCAATGCATACCTAAATTTGACCATTCTTCTTCTTTACTAGGATGATGATAGCCAACCAAGAGGGATATATTTCCTCTCGAATAAAGCCCGCATCAATAAGTTTTTTAACTTCAGTCACAACCTATTCAATTTAGAAGCGCATATGCCGTGGGGCTTGCCTGATAGGGACTATGTCAGATTGAATTTCAAGTTTATAGACTGTTATTTTTGGAGATAATCTAGGCATCTTATCATAGCTCCAAGTGAAGCAATCCTTAAACTCTAAAAGTAACTTGATTAAGTTAATTGACTCATCTTCGTTCAATAAGGCACTTATGAATGTCAGACATGGATTTTCTTTATTACCAAGGTTAATTTCTTTTAGTTTATCAATAGTTGATTAGATTTCCTCCTCAAGTTTAGGAGGTGCTTCCTTAACTTGAAAGTCGTCCGAAGCATCTAAAGTTTCTAAGCAAAAATTGTTAAGAATTTTTATGTCCTTTATAAAAAGATGATCAGATCTTAGATTGTTAGTTATTACCAAGCAATAATCATCATCATCAAATGGACAAATAGTACTAATGCCTAGTCCTACTCTTGACTTTGGTTTATTATATTCTGTATTCCAAAGATTTTCAAAGGACTGAGCTTGACGTTTAGTCCAAGTAGATGGGGTTAGACCTCGCTCAATTAAATTTTGAACACCATAAGGATACCAATCAAAAGGAGTTCCACTATTTCATTCATAAAAGGATCATCAATGTGTACATCAATTTCAATATTCTTACTAGAAGAAAGAATAAACTTAGCAGTTTTACAATCATTGCTCAAAGTAGGTGAAACCTTAACTACCTACCCGGCTATACTATCTTGTAATAGAGGGGTTAGAGCTAAAGTCTTCACATATCCTTTAAGATTTTCATAGGTAGACAAATCTGAATCATCCTCTATATTTGCCTAAATTTTATCTTCATCATAGTCGTGTTCCAAAGAGATCTCAAAATGTGGCCTTTTGTTACTATTTTCAGCCTTCGATATATATGATTCATCTTCTGAACTAGATTCTAATCAATATGTATCGTACGGGTTTACTTTTGTATGATTTCATACATTGCATTTTCATAATTTTCTCATCCTCTGTCTCTACCTTATCCTTATTGGGTCATCTTACCACCACTTTGTGAGAGAGGAATAGGATGCCAATGAATACTATCTTCAAGGCAAGGATATTCTTCATCTCTTTCATTTTTCTTTTCAATTGCAATTTCTTTTTTGGACAATTGAAGATCTTCAGAATTAATCATTTGCTTTTTAGGCAAATAATAGGTGGTGTCTTCATAAATTCCTACTTCATGAATCAAGAATGGTTGTAAAACTCCCTTAATGCAGTACTCAATACCATCTCTAATGAATACATTGATGTAGGGATGAAGGAACCATCCTATATTTATTAAGCCAAGGCCTACCTAGAAGAGCGTTAAAAGATGTTGGAGAGTCTATAATATGAAACCTTGCTTCAGTTTTAAATTCTTCAATCTCCAACAAGAAAGTAACTGAACTCAAATCCCTCTCGCCATTTTTGTTAAAACCCCGTTAGATCGTCTTACCTGAACTGAGCTTGCAAATGTCTATTCTCAAATAGGCAAGAGTTCTGAGAGTCATAATTTTAACTGATGCACCGGGATCAATAAAGATATGTGAAAATCTAAAGTTATCTATGTCTATTGTTATGTATAGTGGACAGTTTTGATCAACCATCTCTAAACATAGATCTTCATCTAAGAAATAAATTTTAGGAACGCCTTTAGAAAAAATAGCTTCATCAGGCTGTGCAGCTGCTAATTGCGCCATGTAAAAATTTGGATCTAACAAAGCTTTGATTAATGCTTCCCTCATTTCTTTGGAAAGGATCAATGAATCATAAATGCTCAGTTTGGCAGGCAACTTCTTGAGATGAGATAGGACATTATAATAGACCTTGGGCATTCCACTCTCAACTGGACCCCGAAGAGGAATGGGCTGAGGTAGAAGAAAAGACTCTGGTTCATCAATAACTTGCTTCCCTTTATCTTCAAAACAAGCGTAAGGTGGTAGCTCCTTCCTGCTATGAAATTTGATTTGAACTATCTCTTCAGAAGAAGTGACAGGCGGGTTTTCTACTTTAACCTCAGCTAACTGTGAGTTCATTTCTGTTAAATTATTAGAATCTGACATCTCTGCTTCAATGCATATAGGCATACCCTGCAAATCAATAATAAGGACATCACTAACTAAATAATAGCCAACAAAATGTTTTAATTCTTCAAAATTAAATTAATCATATAGGGAATCATTTTCAGATATATTTTTTAAGTTATCTATAACATTCCTATCAAAAATAGATAAGATATACACAGAATTCTTTTTCATTGATTTCATAACATCACATGGAACAAAATAAAAGTTATCTAAAATAAGATGATTGAGGATTATAGCTTCCCCATCCTCAGAAAATTCAACTTTATGGGACACAACACTGTCAACCCAACTAAAAAACACATGACAATCACTAATATCCTCCTTCTCCTGAACTATAGGAGCCGGGTTGACTTAGACTTCCTTTAGCTCTAAGTATGGAGTCATCTCTACATCATCTTCTAGAACTATCAAATCAACCTGGAGGGACTTCTGAGCTCCTGAGGACTCCTGAAGAGAAGAGAAGTAAAGCTTGTTTAGAAATTTCTTTAAAGAATGAGACAAAGCTATATCCCAACTAAAATAAGAATTTGAAGAAAAAGAAGGAATAATAGGCTCACAAGTCACACACTTAGCTGATCCCTACCCTAGATCAACTAAGTATTCCTTGGGAATCTCTACAGCACCTAATTTCATGTTTCTATCAAGCCATTCTTTAAAAGTGAAGAAATCTTCAAGTTGATGGCCTAACATTTGATGGTAGGGGCAATAGTTATGTTGATCTGAACTACCCACTTCATCTGACCTTTTAGGTGTAGGTAATTTGAAGTCTGGCTTTTTTAAAAGATTTTTTAATATCCTCTTCAAAGCCTCCTTCTTAAATGGGTAAGTTTTACCAACCATTATATTGAACCTTTCCCACTTTTCTTTTATTTCTTATGGAGTAAGGTAAGGCTGTTACTGATTAAACTGTGACTAAAATTATGGTGGCAGATACTATGATGGCGGATACTGGGGCCTCTGATACTATTGATTATAAAACTAAGAAGGTGGTTTTTTTGCCTGAACTTTCATTGGCTGCTTTCCTTTCTCCATAGCTAAAACTGACCCAATTTCTTTTCAAAGAGCTTATGGGGTTTTAACTTCTTTGGGTCTGAAGGGGACTGAGAAAATAAGGAAAGAGAGCTGTGAGACTTCCTCTTGTAGACTAGAGGCTTTATTGAGCAACTTTTTAAATGTTTTAATGGTAAAACCTTTCAGAAGAAAGGCTACTGATCCATGAATATTCTTAAGTAGAATCTCAATCGCGTGCTGCTCCTACAATTGAGGTTCACAGTTCATGCTCAAATCCCTCCACCGGAGTATATAATCAACTAGTTTCTCCCCAAGATTTTGCTTCTCTATGACAACATCTCTAATTGTAATATTGTGCTAACTGCCTATAAATCTCTTGAGAAATATGTTTTCTAACTCTGTAAAACTGTACAGTGAGCCACTCAGTAGATTTGCATACCAGTTAAATGCCACCCCTTACTGGCTACTAACAAATTGTCTGAAAAGTAAGGCATCACTTCCCCCAACATTACAACAACTAGCTCTGAAGTATGCTATATGCTTCCTCGGGTTTCCAGTACCATCAAAATCTTAAAGGATGGAGGCCCAAACCCCTTTGGGTTAGGGACTGCATCAAATTTCTCGGGGTAGGGTCTACCCTTTGGAGTATATGATGCACTCTATGACTTTGCTAGTGCCTCCCTTACTTGTCTTTCCACCATCTGCTTTATCTCTTTTGATTAAGAGGCTTTAATTTCTAGATCTGATTGGTGCACTTCTACAGCCTCAATTATTTGTTTCTTTCCTAGCACTTGAACAAACTCAGGTTGAGAAGACTCAACTTGTGCTCGTGGTGGTAAAGGACCCTGACATTGGAAGGATGCCATAGTAGCCATCATCTCCTCTATCTTCTTTTCTATATTTGAGATCTTCTCATCCTTTTGTTTTAACTATTATATAAGACATTGAGTTAATTCCAGTGCAATGCCTTCCTTAACTAGAACATCCTGTATTCCAGTATCTTCAGCATGCTCATCATGGGGTGATCTTTTTATTTCTACCATAAGAATATTGGCTACTGAATCATACAACATATCATCTTGATCTAAGTCAAAGTTTAATGCCTCTTCATCATCCAGATTTTTAATGGTGTATTTTAGTTCACCTAGCATCTCCTCTGTAGACCTTCTGGAAATATAGTGGAGATCAACGGGAATATACCTTTCATAATCCATATGATCTTGTGGGTTAATCTCAAGTTTCTCTTCTCCTTCGTGTTCTTCTTCCACAGGCTTTTCAGGTTAAACCACTATAAGAGAAGCAGCTTCTTTCTTGGGTCTCCAAATCTTCTTCTCATCTGATATTAGAGAGGGTTGGTTTATTGGCTTCAACCACTCTACATCAGGACAAGAAGATAGAGATGGTCCCCTAAAGTGATGCCTATCTACTCAAGGAGAAGAGTGGACATAAGAAAACCACTAAACTTTTCTAAATTCTTATGGTGGTGTGGAGGAAAGAGACAACTAATGACTGATTTTCTGGGCAACACACTGAATACTCTTGGATTTTCCTAATACATCAGTCAAAACAATGCTATCTATCTTCCTATGGGATCTCCTTGGTTCCCTAGGGTATCAATCAGTGAGTGCAGAGATAGCAACAGGCTTGAATATTCTTGAACTATTTCTTACGCTTGACTAACCCATTACCCAAGTTCCAGTACTCTTTTGACTTAAGTTTTTGTATTCGATCCTTTCATTGATCATTCTTTTCATATTTCTCAAAAATCCTTCCTTAGTTTGGAAATGATTATCTGCACACTCTCACCATATTCCAAATATGTATGTCTTTATTTTTAGCAGGCTCAGTGGCAGACTTTCCAATAACTATAGGAGATGAATGAGCAATCATCCTCACATCTTCCTCTCCATCAGTAACGGATAGGAGATGGAACCTATTACCACTAAGGTGTTGAGAGGTAGGAGGGGTAGGCTCATTTTCTCTTGACTTTCTTAACTTTTTCATCCCTCTCTTTACATGAAAGTTCCTATTTATTCTCCGTGTTTTAGTCATGATCATTAACATATTAGAACAGGAACCCATTTCAAACTTTCTTGAGGCACTGAAAGGAGTAGAACTATCCACTATGATAATTGACATGAGTTTCTGGTCTTGACTAGGTTGTTCAATTCTAGTAAACATCGAGGGATTAGGGGCTACAAGGGCAGTTTGAGACCCGCATCCTAAAGTGAATTCTACAGAAAAACCTGTTGGGAAAAAAATTTAATGCCACACAGATTTGTATTTCTCCTATTTTGTAATCGAATACTGCATTGAGAAGAATGTAAAGTCTCGGGATACTGACACAATATTCTACAATGGATTTAATATCAAAATAGAGTTTTATAAAATAATATTTTTATGATCAAACACAGTTCAGAAGATAACATATCATCTCGAGAGATGAACATGAAATTCTGTAGAATGTGCTTAAAAATAAAAATAGGGTTTTGAAAATCTATCCCTTCTTTTGATTAGATGTATCAAGGAGAATATTATATCATTTTAAAAGAAACATAATATTATTCAAGACATCTAAAAATAAGAAGGGGTTTTATAAAATTCATCATTTCTAAGATTTAATATAACAAGTGAAATATTATATTATCTAAAAACACAATAATAATAATCTACAAGTATATTTAAAATTAGAAATGTATTTTTTTTAAAATACATCTGCATTCTCAGAGATTTTTCTCTTATTTTATAGGACTAAAAACAAGATTTATTTTAATCTGTAGTTCTCAAATCCCGAAAAGGGTAGGCCCCTATAGTTAATTACATCCTAAGAGGGGTGCTCCTAAGAAAACTCTCAATTAAAGAAGCAATTTCATACCCTTCGGTTACAAAGTAGAAGACAAGGGAAGGAGTAGGAAATTTCCAAGGAGAAAGATCGATGTTGAATAGTTCTTAGCGAGTCAAAGGAGAAAAAGTTGGAGGTGCCAGATTCTGAGAAGCTCAAAGGCAACCTCAGTCTACCCTATGTTGGGCTTTACATTTTAGGAGAGAATTTTTATGTTTGAGTTGACATTTTATTGCAAAGTTAGGATTATATTCCTGAAGGGTGAGGACTTAAGATTTTAAAATCTACCTCAGAACCTAAATCTAATATGGTTACTACAAAGCAGTGACCTAAACCTATCTAATAAAGTGCAAATTTGGACTTACCCCGACCTGGGGAGCCAGCTAACCACCTAGTCGCTTTAAAACTATGTGTTCAGTCTTCATAGGGATGTTGTTTAAGTTTTAAGGAATTAGGAGCTGACATCTAAGATAATTCCTAATTGGCCTCTCAACTTATGAAGGGTAAATGATGCTTAAAAAAATGTAATTAAAATTTTAGACTCTTTTAATTTATATTTAATGTAATGCATGCTAATTAACTCAATTGCATAAAATTATTATGAAGCAGCTTTAAAATTTGGCTTAAAAAATAAATTTTTCTCTAGAGATTGCACAACATCCCCATGACAAAACTACACCCTAATAGGCCAGGAGGTCTGCCAGAACCCGCGAGCGAAGAGGTACCTAACAAGAAAGAGAAAGTAATAATTTGCATATATACTGACTCTCGGCAGTCCCGAGCTTACTTCATAGATCGTTAGAGTTTCTATGTGTGCCTAAAAATTTTATTAAAGTTTTAAGTATAAAAATTTTATTCATACCCGTACAAAAACTTCGATCGTATCCAGGCTAAAATAAAATACGGCATGCAAGAAAACTTAGAAAAATGTGCAATTCTACTGCACAAATAATGTAAACAACCAAAATAAATTATCCAAAATATAATATCCAAAGTCCATATGGTAAGTACCATTTTTTTTTATAACTTAGAATTTGCTGAAAAGTAAAGTGGTCGGGTACCACTGACACTAAACCCGAATTCTAATCCTAACACTGACGCAAGTGATTTTTAAATAGGATATCTCTTCTTTTCTTCACTTTTTTGTCTTCTCTCCTTTGTCTCCTTTCCTTCTATGAGCCCCTTGAATTCGCTGGGTCTGGATATCCAATTGAAAAGAAACTCATCCCCGAAGGGACATTTTCTTTTCCCTTTGGATATTAAATTCGACCTAACTTGACTTTCCAAATAGAAGAGAATATTCCTCATTGGATTTCAAGTTGGGTTTGATATCCCACTTTCAAGTTACTTTCACATTACAACACCTTTCAAATACATTTACATCATATTTTAGTTAAAAAAAAGAAAATCTCGATCACTTGTAAGGTTATCCTAAATAGTTATAATAAGACCATCCCATGTAGTTATATATTTGTATTCAATTTAAATTCATCATCTACACTTGTCCATGCTCTTCTAATTGAAAGGGGGCGTAGCATTTTGCACCTGTAGAAAATTTTGTTAATTTAAATCTTTAATTTGCCCTCTTTAATTTAGCCCTACACGAGCATGGTCAACTGCAGAAAATTTTGTAAGCATCCAGATCATTCTTAACCTAGCGGTAATCTATTACCCATCACTGTAATTCTTAGATTACATAAATAAATAAATAAACAAACACACCAATCATTTTAACCAGCATGTAGTGAAAATTGAGAAAGCCCGTAACACAGTAACAAGTAAAAAAACACCAACCTAACCTAA
The DNA here is from genome assembly GCA_019925795.1 of Dendrobium chrysotoxum. Taxonomy (NCBI): domain Eukaryota; kingdom Viridiplantae; phylum Streptophyta; class Magnoliopsida; order Asparagales; family Orchidaceae; genus Dendrobium; species Dendrobium chrysotoxum. The sequence goes on from CM034302.1 coordinate 45,034,828, forward strand.
AACTAGAGTTTGTTGCAAATCTGGATTTAGGGATTATAATTTTGATGATAACAAACATTTTTCTCTATTTTTTGTCAACTAATATTTCAGGTACAAAACATCAAATGCAATCTAAGCCAACTCAAGAACGGGTCTGTATGTGTCTAAGTTATAATTTTTTCCTTTCTTGAGTCAAATATAATGTAAGTGATCCCCTAGCTAAGTAACCTTACACACACACTCAGGGGGAGAATTTTTAGTGAGTTAGAGTCTCTGTTTTCAAGTTTAGTTCATATCATCCTGGACGATATTCATATCATCTTGGACAATCCAGTGAAAATAGAAACCCTAATTAGGACGATCATGTTAAGTCGGTTTGATAAAGCCGATCATCCTAGATGATACACATATCGTACAGGACAACAGACTTAAATTAAAAATTCTCAGCTACCAGATTAAGTTAGGCAAGTTTTATTTTTAGAGACTTGGTCTGATCATCCCGGATGATGCGTGTATCATCCTAGACGTTTTATTAAAATCATGCCTAAATTAGTCTGATGATTACAAAAAGTAATTAAGGTTTAATTTATTCGATCATATCCTCCTAGATGATCGCAAGATCATACGGGATGATATATTAAAAATCCTGACCGTCCAGTGCCTTCGACCTGTACGTCGAGAGCTGTGTGCAGGATGAAATTATCATTTTTGAACTAATCGTACCAGACGATAGACATATCATCCTGGACAATCAAGTCATTTTGAAATTGTCCAGCATGTTTTGACCTGTACGTCCAGAGCTTTGTGTAGGATAATTTTGTCATTTTTGAACAAATCGTACAGGACGATACCCATATCGTCCCGGATGATGAAGTCATTTTGAGATCATCCAGTACAAGTTCCCCTTGATGACCAGAGTTCTCTTCTAAACGAATTTCTTGAATTACACTAATCATCCCGGATGATACAGGATGATCTAAACAAATTTTCTCTACTAATGGTCCAGAAGAACCTGATCATCCTGGCTGATAGATGTGATTTTAAACTGATCATACAGGATGATCGACCGATCATCCTGGACGATCTTGGCAGACCAGTTGAGATTATGGGCAAATTTTGAGCACTCCTATAAAAGATCATTTTCTTCCAACAAAAAAATCTTTTGTCACTTTCCTTACCCGAGAAAACCTTAAGAGAGAGAGAGAGAGACAGAGCTTGGGAGAGAGAGAGAGAGAGAGGATCTTGTGAGGTAGAGTTTGTGAGGGGTTCACAAAGGTTGCTCCTAGCAAGGATCTGAGTCATCTTCTCCAGTCATCATCTCTTATCCTTGGGGTCTTTATTGAATGGTCATCTGTAAAAAAATTCGGGTTCTCTACCCTCTTAAGGAGGAAGCAAAAGGAGTTTGGGTTCTCTGCCCGCTTTAGGAGGAAGCAAAAGGTCTTCGGGTTCTCTGACTGCTTTAGGAGGAAGTGAAAGGAGTTCAGGTTCTCTACCTCACGGGGTTGGTGGAAAGGAGTTTCTGTATAGGCTTCTCTGCCTTGCTGAGGGAGCAGAAGGAGAGTCACTTAGTGTTAGTGCATTACTAGGAGGGGAGGCTCCAGGGAGTGGACGTAGGTCAAGTTGACCGAACCACTATAAAATTTGATGTGTTCTTTCTGATTATTTTCCTCACTTACTTTTCTACTAATGATCATGTGGTCGTGATTATTATTCTGTTGTTGTTTAATATCTGCACATCATAGAAATTTCCAATTGGTTTAAGGCTTTAAGAAAAGATTTTTTCAAAATCTTCATGTTGCTCACAAGTTTTTAAAATAACCAATTCACCCCCCCCCCCCCCCCCTCTTGGTTAGCACCGGGACTAGTTCACAAGGGATTTACATCCCAATCAAACTTTCAAGTGGTATCAGAGCGGGATTCAAAAATAAAGTTTGAAAACTTTTGAATTTGATCCATGGTTAACTTTGGTAATAAAAATACTGTTGAATCTTATTCAATCACACGTCTACCATTATTTGATAACATACCTTTTGATTTTTGGAAAACTCGCATGTCCACTTTTCTTCAATCTATAGATTATCGTATGTGGATGCTCTTTAAGGATGGTTATGAAGCACCTTTTAGAATTATTAATAATGTTAAAATTGAACTACCTTTCATTGAATGGACTTTTAATGATCAAGACTTTACCCAACTAAATGCCAAATGTTTGAACTATTTTTTCTGTGCCTTAAAATCTGAGGATTATATACGTGTCTCTACTTATACAACTGGTAAAGAAATTTGGGATAGATTATGCATCACTTATAAAGGTACATCCGAGGTTAAGCAATCTAGATTGAACATCCTACTTAACGACTATGAACTCTTTCGCATGAAACCTAGTGAATCGATTTCTAAAATATATACTAGGTTCATTCAAATTATCACTTCTTTACATGCTTTAGGAAGAGAACTTACAAACTATGAGAAAGTGAACAAAATTTTGAGATGTTTGCCCTCTTCTTTCGATGCTAAGATAACTATAATTACTGAATCCAAAGATTTGAATACTTATTCTATCGATAACTTACTTGGATCACTCATTTCTTATGAGCAAGGAGTGAACCAAAGACAAATTGATGCAGGTGAGAAGAAGAAGGAGAAAACTGTGGCGCTGAAAGCCAACAATACAGACACTGACTCTTTCGGGTCTTATAGCGATGATGTTTCCTTAATCACTAGGAAATTCAAAAGCTTTCTAAGGAAGAAACATATGAACTTTCAAAAGTGGAACAAACGTAAGAGTGGAAAAAATTTTAAAGGTTTATCTAATACAGTTTTTTTTTAATGCAGGAAGCCTGGACACATAAAGGCTGATTGTCCTACACTTAAGGCTCACCCAAGCAAGGAGAAGGGTGAGGAGAAACCCAAGTATAGGAAGGACAAGAAGTGAATTCAAAAGGATTTCTAAGCAGATTCTACATCCGACTCCTCTGAGACTGAAGCTGAAGAGGAGACTACTAACTTGTGTTTGATGGCAAATGATCATCCTGGTCAGTCTGACCAAGTAGAGGTATGTGAGCTAACCTATGATCAATTGCTTTTTTTTTTAAGAAAATTCATTCTTCATATAGGAAACTTAAGAAAACCCATGCCAGCCTAAAATTGAATTTCTTGAATTTACAAAAAGAGCATGATGTTTTGACTAAAGATTATTTCACACTTAATAGTAATTACATGTCATTACTTGATGAGTTTGATGAGTTGAATAAAAAGCATTCTAATTTGATTACTGAGCATGATTCATTAGAAGCATCACATATTGAATTAGAAAACATATTTAGGGAATTAGAAACTCATGCATCTGATTTAGATAGTAGTGAGCACCATTTGAAATTTGAAATGGTCAGTCTAAAGAAAGAAAATGAATTTCTAAGGGTAAAAATTTGTGCCTTTGAGAAAAATGAAATACCTCCTACTTTTGCACAATTTAATGCTCCTCTACCTTTTGAAGAATCTATTTCAAAATCATCAAAGCATGTTTCATTCAAACCTAGGAAGAGGCACTATCACTCACATAGATTAGTTAACCCTTTTCGTGGTGTTAGATGTTTTTCTTATGGCATGTTAGGACACATCTCTCACACCTGTACTATTCACCATAGTACATATAGGGTGTGGAAACCCAAATTGCATGTTTCACAGCACAACACACATGCATTGCATTCTTCTTTTCATAAGAAGGGACCCAAACCTGTTTGGGTTCCTAAATCTGACGTTTGATAATTTTGTAGGAGTGCTCTCACAAAAGGCCTCGTGACAACATGTGGTACCTGGACAGTGGATGTTCAAGGCATATGACGGGAGATCCAAATCAGTTCATTTCACTAGAGACCAGAGCTGGAGGTAAGGTTACACTTGGAGATAACACCACTAGGAGGGTGATAGGATCATGTATAATTGGTGATTCACAAAATTTCATTATTAATAATATTTTTCTTGTAGATGGACTGAAACATAACTTGCTCAACATCAGTCAACTCTGTGATAATGGATACAACATAAAGTTCCTACCCACTTGCTGCATTATAAGCTTAAATGACAAAATTATTTTGCAGGATAAAAGGATCAACAATGTCTACATGCTGGATGTAAGTTACTTTAAAGCAGATCTTTCAATTTGCTTAAAAACTGCTGTTGATGAGTCATGGTTATGGCACATGAGATTATGTCATACCAGTATGAAAACCCTTAGAAGAGTCACTCAAAAAGGACTTAGATAAAGGTGTCCCCAAGCTTAAGTTCACTAAGGACCACTTGTGTGATGCCTGTCAACTAGGGAAGCAAGTCCAATCCTCTTTCCACTCCATTAAGGAGATCACCACCTCTAGACCTTTAGAAGTCCTTCACATGGATTTATTTGGACCCATTAGAACTGCTAGCTTATGGGGAAAAGTCTATAGATTTGTGATTGTTGATGACTACTCGAGGTTCACTTAGATTAGATTTCTGTCACATAAGTATGAGTCATTTAATGAATTTAAATCTTTCTCCACTTGGATTCAAAAGAATTTAGGTTGTGAGATCTTGACCATCCATAGTGATCTTAGTGGGGAGTTTGAAAATATGAAATTTGAGATGTTTTATGAGGAGCAAAAGATTAGCCACAACTTTTTAGCTCCTAGGACCCCTCAGCAGAACGGGTAGCTAAAAGGAAGAACAGGACCTTAGTAGAAGCCGCTAGAGACATGCTTGCTGAGTATTCACTCCCTAAATACTTTTAGGCTGAAGCGATGAACACTGCCTATTATGTGTTGAATAGGGTGAATGTTTGATCAAATCTAAATAAGACACCTTATGAGATCATTAAGGGTAGAACTCCAAACCTTTCCCATCTCCATGTCTTTGGCTGTAAGGTTTTCATTCACAATAATGGGAAATCCTCCTTAGGAAATTTTAATACAAAATCTAATAAAGGAGTGTTCTTAGGATATTCAAGTGTGGGGAAATCTTTTAGGGTGTTTAATAAGAGGACTTTGGTGGTGGAGGAGACAACTCATGTAGTGTTTGATGAATCTAATCCTAAGGAGTCTAGACCTGAAGTAGAAGATGAAGAGGTTGTAGAAGTCACCTAAGAAGTAGAATCTGTAAATCTGGAGGAAAGGATAGAAGCTGATGTTTTATTGCCTAGAGATTGGAGATATTCTTTGAGTCATCCTAATGAACTGATCTTAGGAGACCCTTCTGAAGGTGTTAGAATTAGGCATGGACTTAGGAAGGAATTAAATCATTCTGCCTTTATCTTAATGATTGAACCCACCAACATCAATTAAGCCCTTTCTGATGAATTTTGGATCTTAGCTATACAAGAGGAATTGAATCAATTTGCAAGGAATGATGTTTGGGAGTTAGTAGAAAGACCTACAAATCAATGTATAGTGGGAACCAAGTGGGTCTTTAAGACTAAAATGAATTATTCTGGTATGGTGGTTAGGAATAAGGCAAGATTGGTGGCTAAGGGGTATAATCAATTCGAAGGGAATGATTTTGAGGAGACCTTTGTCCCTGTAGCTAGATTGGATTCCATTAGAGTGTTACTAGCCTTTACCTATTCTAAAAGATTTAAGTTATTTCAAATGGTTGTCAAGAGTGCCTTTTTGAATGGGGTAATAAAGGAGGATGTTTTTGTAGAACAACCCCAGGTTTTGAGAGTTCCCAATATCTAAATCATATTTACAAATTAAAAAAGGCCTTATATGGATTAAAATAGGCACCCAGAGCTTGGTGTGAGAGGCTTAGCACATTCTTGTTAGAAAGAGAGCTTGTTAAGGGAAGCGTAGACACCACCTTTTTTCTGAGGAGAGTAGGAGATGATTTACTCATTATCCAGATCTATGTTAATTATATACTCTTTGGATCTTCTGATAAAAATTTATGTGATGATTTTTCTAAGACAATGAGTAAGGAGTTTGAGATGAGTATGATGGAAGAATTGTTCAACTTTTTAGGGTTTAGCATAAGGCAAAGGGATGATGAAACCTTTCTGAATCAATCAAAATACACTAAGGACATCTTAAAAAATATGAAATGGATAAAGCTAAGCCAATCAACACTCCCTTGAGTTCATCTGTTCAGTTAGAAAAGGATTCAAATTGGAAATCTGTTGATCAAAAGAAGTATAGAGGGATTATAGGATCACTTCTTTACCTGACTGCTAGCCGACCTGATATTATATTTATTGTCTGTCTTTGTGCTAGGTTTCAAGCTGATCCTAAAGAGTCTCACCTGACTGCTGTTAAGTGAATTCTTAGATATCTTTTAGGGACCCCAAACTTAAGAATCTGGTACCCTAGGTAAAGCACTTCTTTTGAGATTATTGGATATTCTGATTCTGACTTTACAGGGTGTATGGTGGATAGAAAGAGTCCTTCTGAAACTTGCCAGTTCATAGGATATTCTTTAGTCTCCTGATATAGTAGAAAATAGAACTCAATTATACTTTCCACTATTGAAGCTAAGTACGTTGCCTTAGGGAGCTGTGTGGCCTAAGCCCTTTGGTTGAAGTAATAAGTTTTGGATTTAGGATTACCTGTTGACACAATTTTAGTTCTATGTGATAACACCAGTGCCATCTGTATTTCTAAGAATCCAATCCAATATTCTAGAACCAAACATGTTGATATAAGGCATTACTTCATTAGGGACTATGTTACAAAAGGGGACATTGAGCTACATCCTATAGCAACTAAAAATAAACTGGCTGACATCTTTACTAAGACACTGGCCTTTGACTCATTCAACATTTTGAGGACCAGACTGGGTGTGATTGACATAAATGCAGGATTCTGATGACTGATGATTTCAGAGTTTTCTATTTTTCTTTTGTTTCTGTTAGTCTTTTGATTTGATTATTTATTTCCTATTTTATTTTTATTCATTACTGATTGCCTTTTATTATTTGTTGTTTTTTTTTTCTAATTTGAGTATTTATTTTGATGCAATTTCCTACTTATTCTTGATTTACTATTTTGTTCCTTTCAAAATCAGATCACTACTCACTACTACTGATAAACTGGATTTCTAACTAAGAGTTTTGCCTTCTTTTTGTTTGGAAGCTTGTAAGTAGTGATTGACTCCTCTGAATCTGTTAAAGGGAAGAAACGTTGATGACTGTTTCTCTTCCTCTAACTGCCTTTAATGGTGTATTATTTCTTTTGGATAAAAATCTTCTTCAAAATTGAAAGGTTGGTTTTTAAAATAAAGATCTATTTTATTTTCCTACAGTAATCTACCTCATATGAATAGTATTTTCAAAATTTGAATTAGTGTTATGTTTTCTTAATCAAGTGACTGCACTTATCATATGATATATGGTTTTTATTTTTATGAATTACTCTTCCTTATTATAGAGAGTGAGTTTTGTCATCTCTTATGTCTGGAAGGTAATTTCACAGCTGAGATTCTTTGATGATTATGAAAGGAAGCAAGCTTACAAAAGATGCGCAAAGAGCGCCAAAATGAAAATAGGTACAAAATGAGCTCAAAGTTAAAAACATGCACAATGTCGCCAAATTAGAAAGATACACAAGGTGTATCAAAAATTAAAAGAAGCGCAAAGCGCCAAACAAATTGAAAAGAGGCACAAAATGAGCCCATAACGAAATAAGCTTTCTTCCCTTTTAGATCTTTAAATGTCTTAGAGAAATTCATGCGCCACTTAATATTTTCAAAAGCTTGAGATAAGAAATCATGATTTCTGATTCGTTATTTTATAATATTATTATATCATATAATTTTCTGGAACGAGGCTTGAAAGGATCTCTTTTCCAATATAATATATTTTCTTATGAATTAGACTTTTGTTTGAAAGGAATTTGAACCTGTAAGGTGTCCGAGGAAGGAGTTACGAAAGTCAATTTTCCAACTTTTCTGGATTTCAGCGTTATCGATTTTCTTCTAATTAGCTTTTGAATTAAATATTAAGGGAAAATTTCGATTTACTAGAGCTGATCGATTAAAAAAAATAGTTATTTTTCTTTTATTTTTCTTTTTCGTTTCTATTTTTATTCAATCTAATTGTGTTTTCTTTTTATTTTGTGTGTTTTTGGGATCCCTGATCTTTCCTTTCTATCCTTCATTTCTTTTATTTTTTTTTCACATCATCCTGGACGATCGCCACATCATCCTGGATGATCCTCTTCATCCTGGACAATCCATGCCTCATCCTGGATGACCCATTCAAATCATCCCCATCATGATTAAATGGCTGATCTGCACCAATTATTGGTGATAATCCTGGACGATCCACCTTATTATCCTGGACGATCCACGTGTCTACAGCTAGATGATTTAAATTTGGCTGGTCTCATCCTGGACAATCCACCTAATTGTCCAGGACGATACTTTTTATCAACAGTCGTCCGGCTGGACGCTTCGGGATGATCATCTGTTTCTAATCATCCTGGACGATATCTGATCATCCTGAATGATTGGACCACCTTTTTGACCAATCATCCAGGCCATCATTATTGCACCTATCATCCTGGATGGTTAGTCTATTTTATTTATAAACAACCATTTTCTTCATCTCCTTTTACCCTTCTTCCCTCAATCTTTCATCTCCTCTTCTTCTAATGGCTGGTGGAAAAAGATCAAGGCATCACGGTGCAAGTTTATCCTGGGGAAATACAAATCCCCGCTTTCTTGATGCAGTCGATCGGGCTGCCTTCCAACGTTACCTTAAAGTTGGAATCACTCATTCAAAGATCATCAACCCCCACACTCGGACTTACCTGGTACTGGATCTGCTTGCCCATACCTCCCTTACTTTCATTCTCCCTCTAGCCTTCCCCTTGAGCTCTAAACTCCTTAGGGTCTTTTTTGTAAATCTCTGCATCGCCTCTGATTACTCTGCACTATACTCTTTTCTAAATCAGAGACCTGTAGAATTGATCACACAGGATTTTCACACTATCCTCCAACTTTCAATCACTGGCGATAAGCTCCACAACATAGTTTCTGATCCTGATTTTGATTGAAGTGTCGCCAATCATTTCCTTAGAAATACAAACATCCACTATCACGACAATGCATATACTTCCCTCCTTAAGGATGCCCGTATAATTCAACATATCCTCTATGGCTCAATTATCCCTAAGACTGGGGACTACATCCACATCATACCTTTACTTTTCCTAACTAATTACTACATCATGGCCCGTCGGGAGTTCAATGCTACTAATCTTCTTTTTTGCTATATTGAACATCTCACCAGTATTAGGGATCTGGGCCACAGGAGACGCCCAAATCTAGCCCTAGGCCACCTCATTGCCTATGCACTTGAGTCAAAGTATAATTTGTAATATTTGATTCCTGCCATTGTCCCTCCTTCCTACTACACAAATAACTCCTTTCATGTCCTCCACAGTACCTGACTACATCTGGAGCCCACTACGGATGTTGAGGAGGAAGAGGAAGAAGCTATTCCTAAGCTAGTTGCACCAGCTAGACCTACTGCTCTTTGTATAGCATCACCCTTTGATCACTCGGTGCAGCATTTTGACTAGTAGGAGGCTCGCTTTAGCTCCTATATGACTCACCAATAATAGCAACACGACCAGGACATGGCCTGGATTGGTGAGCAGTTCGCCACCATTCATAGCTACTTTTAGCCACCACCACCTCCTCCTTCTGATCAGGATCTGCCTCTTTATTAGTTTTCTGTATTTGTGTTATTTGTTTTTGGTGTTTTGTCTGTTCTTCCTCTTTTTTGTGATGTCAAAAGGGGGAGTTGGTTTTTGAGTTACTAGTAGTTTCTTTTACTATTTTTGTGTTGTAGTTGCTTCCCTTATTGTATTTAGTGTCATTATTTGTCAATGTTTAGTGAACTTTGAAATTAAAGTTTTTTTTCATATGTTCGGTGATTACTCCTATCTCTTTTATTTGAAACTACTGAATAAATATTTTCCATCATAAAAAAGGGGGAGATTATTGCAAATCTGGATTTAGGGATTAAAATTTTGATGATAACAAACATTTTTGTTCTATATTTTTTGGTCAACTAATATTTCAGGCACAAAAAATCGAATGCAATCTAAGCCAACTCAAGAACGGGTCTGTGTGTGTCTAAGTTATAATTTTCCTTTTCTTGAGTCAAATATAAGGTAAGTGATCCCCTAGCTAAGTAACCTTGCACACATACACTCAGGGGGAGAATTTTTAGTGAGTTAGAGTCTCTATTTTAAAGTTTTATTCATATCATCCTGGATGATATTCATATCATTCTGGATGATCTAGTGAAAATAGAAATCCTAATTAGGATGATCATGTTAAGTCGGTTTGATTAAGCCGATCATCCTGGATGATACACATATCGTACAGGATGATAGGCTTAAATCAAAAATTCTCAGCCGCTAGATTAAGTTAGGCAAGTATTATTTTTAGAGACTTAGTCTAATCGTCCTAGATGATACATGTATCATCCTGGATGATTCATTACAATCATGCCTAAATTAGTCTGATAATTAAGGAAAGTAATTAAAGTTTAATTGATTCGATCATATTATCCTGAACGATCGTAAGATCATACAAGATGATATGTTAAAAATCCTGACCGTCCAGTGCCTTCGACCTGTACATCCAGAGCTATGTGTAGGATGATATTTTCATTTTTGAATTAATCGTACTGGATGATAGACATATCATCCTGAACGATCAAGTCATTTTGAAATTATCCAGCATATTTTGACCTGTATGTCCAGAGCTGTGTGTAGGATAATTCTATCATTTTTGAACTAATCGTACGGGATGATACGCATATTATCCCGCACGATCAAGTTATTTTGAGATCGTCTAGCACAAGTTCCCCTAAACAGCCAGAGCTGTCTTCTGGACAAAATTCTTGAATTACACTAATCGTCCCGGACAATCGCAGAATCGTACGGGATGATCTGAATAAATTTTGTCTACTAATGGTCCAGAAGAACCAGATCATCCAAGCTGATACATGTGATTTTGAACTTATCGCACAAGACAATCGACCGATTATCTTGGACGATCTTGGCCGACCAGTTGAGATTTAGGGAAAATTTTGAGCCCTTCTATAAAAGATCTTTTTCTTCCAACAAGAAAAATCTTTTCGCACTTTCCTTACTAGAGAAAACCTTGAGAGAGAGAGAGGGAGAGCTTGGGAGAGAGAGAGGATCTTGTGAGGGGAAGTTTATAAGGGGTTCACAAAGGTTGCTCCTAGCAAGGATTTGAGTCATCTTCTCCAGTCATCATCTCTTATCCTTGGTGTTTTTGTTGAAGGATCATCTGCAAGAAGATCTTGGTTCTCTGCCAGCTTCAAGAGGAAGCGAAAGGAGTTCAGGTTCTCTGCTCACTTCAGGAGGACGTGAAAGGTGTTCGGGTTCTCTGCCTGCTTCAGGAGGAAGCGAAAGGAGTTCAGGTTCTCTGCCTCACCAAGTTAGTGGAAAGGAGTTTTTATTTAGGCTTCTCCGCCTTGTTGAGGGAGCACAAGGAGAGTCACTTAGTGTTAGTGCAATACCCAGAGGGGAGGCTCCGGGGAGTGGACGTAGGTCAAGTTGACCAAACCACTATAAAATCTGGTGTGTTCTTTCTGATTATTTTCTGTATTTACTTTTCTGTTAATGATTGTGTGGTCGTGATTATTATTTTATTATTGTTTAATATCTACACATCATCGCAATTTGTAATTGGTTTAAAGATTTAAGAAAAGTTTTCTTCAAAATCTTCATTTTGCTCACAAGTTTTTAAAATAACCAATTCACCCCCCCCCCCCCCCTCTTGGTTAGTCTCAGGACTAGTTCACAAATGCTTTACATTCCTATCGAGCTTTCATAGTTGGTGGTCTTAGAAAACAAATCTAAGTGTATGTAGTAGGCTGTGTTGTTTAGATATATCCTAAGTTAATTGTTAGTTGGGGGTTTCTAGTTGATTGAATTTAGTTTGTTGAAGGGTCAAGGAGAATTTGATGTTCAAATTTAAGGTTTGGGTGATTTAACATTTTTGGAGTTCATTTTTAGGTTGAATTTCGATTATTAAGTTTGATTAATAAGATTGTTTACTTTGGGTATTTTAATTAACCATTTTAATCATTATATTATTTAATTTAATGGTTTATTGAAGTTTTAATGATTTATTAGATTTTTGATGATTTATTAATTTTAAACAATTTATTGAAATTTTAATTGATTTATCAAAGTATTAATATTTTATTGAATTTTTAAAGATTTTATTGGATTTTTAATTATTCATTAGATTTTTAGGCTACTATTTATTTAATTCGATTTCTCTCTAATGAATTTTTTTTTTGGAAAACCCACATAGGGGCCTACGTGTTAATATAAAAGTAGATTACAAGGTCCTTAAATGGATGTTTTAGCTCACTACTGTTCGAAAGAGCTACAAAACAAATCACAAGAAAACTTAAGAGCCGATGGTTCCCTATTCTATAATATACAAAAATATCTAATAACATTCTAGGTTAGCTAGAGGACAGAACCCAAAAAAGGAAGAAATAAGCAAGCAAATTCTGCACAGACTTCCTGTCAAAAATACATATCTTGTTCCCAAAATTCTTGATTTGTTCAATCTGCAAAAAAGTCAATCTACAAAACTAGAACAAGTAAACCAGGAAAAATGCAGGTTTAGAGCTAATCAAAATAAAAAGCCAAAGGATACCATCCATCTACAGCTTATCATCCCTTAAGATCATCAAGTAACTAGTCTTGTTATAAATATCAGTCAAGTGCGTAATAATAATGATGCAGGAATAAGTAAAAACCAAATACAGACAAACCAAAGCCAACAGAGTAGGACAATGAAGAAGATGGCCAATCACCAACTCACAAAGATACAAACGACTGTAGCAGTCGAGGAGATTCAAGCCATAGAAACCATTCTTCATACTCAGCATAATAGGGTATAACCAAGATAGAGTAACATAGCTCCCAGCATACCATAGATCCCAGCCATGCCAGCACATTAAACCAAAAAGAGGATGAAAACTAATAGAGCTCAGGGTAGAATTAAACCAGTAAGCTTCATTAATGTTATCCACAAGCCCCTCCATCCTACCATCAAGAGAAAACTAAAACACCCATCAAAATACCCCAAAGAGTAGCAGTACAAAACCTCCAGGCTATTACCAACACCCAGCTCAAAATTAAGCCCCAAGCTATACAATAAGAATAGATAATCTAGAAACCAAACAAAATTTCAAAGACTATAGGAGAAAAACAAAATCATGCAGGCAACCTCCACTCTGGTAGCCAAACCAAGATAGCCCCAAAACCCAGACCTGATGACCATAAAAACAATCCAATATAAAGAATAGACCACACACTATGTGGAAGACAAAAAATAGATAGAAAAACCAACCAACCGGAGATGAACCAAAGCAGCAACCCAACAGAAACTCCAGTAGTCAAAGTAATAGTTCCTAGCAACATAAGAATTAGGACAAAGACCACCAACCACCTGCACATAAGTCAAGGTAACCAAAGCAGATCGAGAACACTTAAAACTAGCCAAACAAAAGTGAATCCACTTCAAAACCCACCACAACAGCTAGGACAGCCACAAAAGCCCAAAGAACAGAGAGGAAGAATAAAACAACCAGACAACTAACTTAAATTTTAATATAGGGAAGACCAAGAGCATCAAGTCTCAGAATACCTTTAAGATCCACCATAATGGTGGACCCAATAACATCAGAAAAATAATTGAGATTTTGCCCCCAATTAGCAAGCCAAGAAGCACACGCATTACCCTCCTTACAAATATGATAAAATGAGTAATTCAGAAAAATCAATAGATTTTTAATTTCCCTAACCTGATAAAACAGATCAAGAAAGTAGTACATATCATCAGTAGCATATAAGAATTAAAAATTATAATCAGAATGAACCTTAATAATAATATTAGGTAAATAAAGAGAAATACGTAGCTTAAGACCATAAAGAATAGCCATGGTGGTGGCAACAAAAGTATTACCATTCTGTAAAGGAGCAGCAAAAGCCATAATAAGACTACCATCACTGTCTCTGATAGCTCCACCACATCCCACAGAAGAACCACTGCTAACACCATCCACATTCAATGTAAAAAAATTTATGGGGGGTTTGGTCCAATAAATAATAGTATCGTTTAAAGCAATAGGATCACCCTCTAAAGTAAGGGCTAAAGCAGTCCAAACAAAATAATAGTTCTTAAAATTCTTCAAAGAAAGCAGTTTAATGAAATAAGAGACAAAATCCTATCCTTCACCTTCTGAATAACGTTATGATGATCCATCCTAACTCGATTAAAAATCAAATTAATCCTCTCCAACCATAAGTACCATAATATGAGAGAAGGAATAATATTTCTGATGTGCCCTTTAGAGTTCATGAACCAAGCATTAAGTATAGACTTAAGGGATAAATGAGCATTAAAATAGTTCAATTGAAACAAATCATCAAAATAAACCCAAGTTTTAACAGCAATAAGTCCATCAAGAAAGACATGGTGCATATTCTCCATATGGTAGTAGCATTGACACTTGGAGGCAAAAATAAAACCTTTTTTGGTGAGATTATCATCCATAGGAATGAATTTATGTAAAATTCTCCAGACAAAGATAGCCACAATAGTAGGAATACTCTTATGCCGAATCAAAGCGAAAATATTATCAGTATTTCTCCTAGATATAAAAACATGCCAAGCATTCTTTAAGTGAAAGCTACCATCTTTAGACAAATCACATAAAATAACATCCTTCGTAGCAGTATTGATAGGCAAATTCAGAATATGATTCATAATGCAATCAGGAATAATATTAGCAAGCTTCTCATAGTCGTAACAATTATCAGTAAAAAAAGAATTTACCTTAATAGAAGTAATGGAGGAAGAGTTCATAATGGAATCAATAGAATGTTTACTCAACCAGTGATCTTGCGAAAAGAAAGCATTACTTTCACCAAGGCCCCAAGAAATATGTGGCTCAACCTCCCATTTAATCTTGCAAAGCCTTTGCCACACTTTAGAATCCCCTTGCTTAAAGTGACAAGTAGTAGGGTGTTTTCCAACACAATACTTGGCATACATAAAATTAGCCCAAAGGCTAACTTTAGCACAAAAATTATACCATAATTTAAAGGAGAATGCCAAAGCCAAGTCATTCATATTCTTACAACCTAACCCCCCTTCAACCACCACACCACAACATTTATCCCAAGCAGCCCAAGCAATTTTGGAGTTAGTAGAAGTAGCTTTCCAAAAAAATTTATTAATAAGCTTATGCACACTATTACAAACAGCTTGAGTAGGAAGAATAGTTTGAAAACTATAAACCGGTAAAGAAAAAAGAACACATTAGATAAGAGTAACACTACCACCCAAGTTAAGAAAATTAGAATCCCAGGATGAAAGTTTATTTTGAATAGAGGCAATAAGATCATAAAAAATAAAGGTTTTCTTTCTACCTTTAAAAAGAGGAACACCAAGGTATTTAAGGGACAATTGACCATGCATAAAACCAGTTAAATCGTTAATGGCCAAAATACGATCATTAGTAATCCTCTTAAAGGCAATAAAATAGCTTTTATTTTTATTAAGAGATAAGCCACTCACCATTTCAAATTGATAAAAGAAGTCAATAAGTTTTTGAATCCTATTAACAAAAGCATTAGTAAAAATAATAAAGTCATCTGCAAAGCATAAATGGGATATGGGAAAACCACCCAAAGTTCTAAAGTAAAGACTAGGAGTATTCTCAAAAAGATTATTAAAGCCCATAGATAAAAATTCAACAGCAATAATGAAAAGGGGATGAGAAATAGGATCTGAAAGTTCGATAGGGATATTAAGCCCTAGTGAACTAGTTCCGAGGCTAACCAAGAGCGGGGGTGAATTGGTTATTTAAAATTTCACGAGGAACAGAAAAATCTTTTCGATACTTTGCAGCGAAAATAAGTAAACAAGAACAAAAAGATCAATCACAGATATTCACCCAAGCCGTTAATATCAGAAAAGTAAAGTGCAGAATAGAATCAGAAAAGAAAACCAGATTTTATAGTGGTTCGGTCAACTTGACCTATGTCCACTCCCCAGAGCCTCCCCTCCGCGTATTGCACTAAACAAAAAGTGTCTCTCCTTTTGCTCCCACAGCAAGGCGGAGAAGCCTGTACAAAACCTCCTTTTCACCACACGGTGAGGTAGAGAACCCGTCCTCATTTTACTTCCACCTGAAGTGGGCAGAGAACCCTGGATCTTCTTGCGAACGATCCTCCCACAACAAACACCAACTAGACAAAAGGCGACGAGCGGAGAAGATGACTCTAATCCGTGCTTGGAGCAACCTTAGTGAATCCCTCACTAACTCCCCCTCATAAGATCCTCTCTCTCTCTCTTTAGGGTTTCTCTGGGAAGGAAAGTGGCAAAAGATTTTTCTTGTTGGAAGAAAAATATCTTTTATAGGAGGGCTTAAAATTTGCCTTAAATCTTAACTGGTCGGCCAATATCGTCCAGGACGATCTCTAGATCGTCCTGTACGATCAGTTCAAAATTAGCTGTTTCAGCCTGGACGATCAGTCTCTTCTAGACGATCAGTAGAAAAAATTATTCATATCATCCCGTACGATCCTGCGATCGTCCGGGACGATTAGTGCAAATCGAGGAATATCGTCCAGAAGATAGTTCGGGTCGTCCAGAGAAACTTGTGCTGGACGACCAAAAAAATGACTTGATCGTCTGGGAAGATCGGTATATCGTCCTGTACGATTAGTTTAAAAAGTGTCAAAATCGTCCTGAGCATAGTTCGGGTCGTACAGCTGAAATGCACTAGACGATCATGATCGTCTGGGATGATCCTGCAATCGTCCAGGATGATATGATCGTATCAATCAAAAATAAATTACTTTCCTTAATTACTAGATTAAATTAGGCATAATTATACTGAATCATCCAGGACGATACACGTATCGTCCGAGACGATTAGACCAAATAACTTAAAATAAAAAACTTGCCTAACTTGATCTGGCGGCTGAGAATTTCTGATTTGAGCATATCGTCCCGTATGATCCACATATCGTCCAGGACGATCTGCTTAATCAGACCCTCTTAGCTTAGTTGACCTAATTAGGGTTTTTATTTTTACCTAATCGTCTAGGACGATGTGAATATCGTCCAGGATGATCTAAACAAAAAATGAACAGAAACTCTAATTCACTCAAGCTCTCCCCCTGAGTGTGTGTGTGCAAGGTTACTTAGCTGGGGGATCAGTTACATTACAATTAACTCAAGAAAAAGAAAAACAGTACATTGGACACACTTGGACCCGATCTTGAGTTGGCTTGAGTGGCTTGTGATCTTTTGTGCCTGAAATGGTTTAGCCAAGCAAAACACACTGGAAACGTGTTTGTCATCATCAAAACTAGATTTGCAATAATCTCCCCCATTTTGATGATGGCAAATATTTGTACAGTAGTTTAAAAATAAAAAATAACTAGGAGATCAAAAAACAAATATTTTTTCAAATTTTCATTTAACAACTAAATCAATACAGGAAACATAACACATAACAAAAATAGAATCGACTATAACTGACTCCCCCTTTTGACATCACAAAAAGGAGGAGGGTAAACAGAAATACTAAAACATCAGTACATAACAGAAAACAAAACACCGACAAAAATAGAAAACTAGAACGGAGGCGGATCCTGATCGGAAGAAGGAGGTGGCTGTGGTGGGTTGAAGTAGTGGTGAATGGATTGAAAATGGGCTCCAATCCAGACAATGTCCTGGTCATGCTGCTGCGCAGCATAGTCAGTGAAGCGCTGGATGTCCTCGGTGTGCCGCTGCTCCTGGGCAACCACATAGGAGTCGAATCTGGCCTCCCATTGATCGAAGCGCTGCACCAGGTGGTCAAAGGGAGAGGCAATACGAAGGGGAGTGGGTGCCTCGGGTGCAGCAGGAACTGGAATAGCCTCTTCCTCTTCCTCCTCAACATCCGGGGCGGGCTCTGGATATAGTCGGGTGCTGTATAAGACATGGAAGGAATTGTTGGTGAAGAACGAAGGAGGGACATTTGGAACTACGGGATACTGCAGGTCATATTTGTTTTCTAGGGCGTAGGCAATGATATGTCCTAAGGCTAGATTGGGACGACGGCGATGACCTGGATCCCGAATAGTGGTGAGGTGCTCGAGGTACTGGATAATAAGGTCAGTGGCCTTAAATTCCCTATGGGCCAGGATGTAGTATGTGGTCAAGGATAGTAGTGGGGTGATGTGAATTCGATCCCCCGCCTTTGGAATGATGGAGGAACGAAGGACATGTTGAATTGTCCGGGCGTCCTTAAGAAGTGTAATGCAAGCATTGTCATGATAGGGGGAATTTATATTACGAAGAAAATGATTGGCGACACTCCAATCATATTCAGGGTCGGTGATAAGCGTGTGGAGTTTATCGCCAGTGACAGAAAGTTGGAGAAGGTTATGAAAGTCCTGGTAAGTGAGTTCGACGGGACGCTGATTTACATATGAGCGGAGGGTGGAATAATCAGCCGAAATACATAAATTTGCAAAGAAAATGCGAAGAAGTTCAGTGCTAAAAGGAAAGGTGAGAGTTATGATGAAGGTGAGGGAGGTGTTTGCGAAGAGGTCAAGGACAGGATAAGTGAGAGTGTGGGGATTTACTATTTTTGACGGTGTGAACCCCACTTCACAATAGCGCTCGTAGGCAGCCTGATCGACTGCATTTGGGAAGCGAAGATCAACAGGCCCTCGGAAGGAGCTTGCACCCTTTTACCGCGAGCGTTTGCCACCAGCCATTAGGAATCAAAAGTGAAGGAAAGTAGAGGGAGAAAGTGTGTGGAAAATCCTCAAGAAAAATGGCTGTTTAAATAGATCTTGGCCGGATCATCCCGTACGATCGCGAGATCATCCAGGACGATCGGTGCAATTATTACGGCCTGGACGATTAGTCAAAAAGGCGGCCCGATCATCCAGGACGATCAGAGATCATCCAGGATGATTAGACACAGGCGATCATCCCGAGGAGTCAGGCTGGACGACCATTGATGAAAATGTATCATCCAGGATGATTAGGTGGATCGTCTCGGATGATGTAAAATAAGTGTGTCGGACGGGCCGAATTCCAATCGTCTAGCGGCTGACACGTGAATCATCCAGGATGATGAGGTGGATCGTCCAGGATGATGGAGAATAATTGGTGCAATGTCAGCCGTTTGATCAGATCAGGAAGATGTGGATCATATCGTCTAGGACTATTAAGGATCATCCAGGACGATCACCAATAATTAGAGTTTTTAGCAGTAGGAGCAGTGTGGGGATGATTTTGAATGAATCCTCCAAGATGATGTTTGGATCATCCAGGATGAAGAGGATCGTCCAAGACGATCGGGGTATCATCCAGGACGATGTGAAGAAAACAGAAAAAGATGAAGGATGAAGATAACAGATCAGGATCCCAAAACTAAAACTATGAAATTAAAATAAAACAAAAATGAATAAAACTCACAGCAAAAACACATAAAAGCAACATTTTTTTTTTGATCAAGCTGCTTGAGTTAATCAGAATTTTTTCTTGATTTTAGATACAAAAAACTATTAAGACGATAATTGACAGTGCTAAAATCTAGAAAAAGTTGGAAAAATTGACTTTCGTAACTCCCACCTCGGGCACCTTATCGATGTAAATCTCTTTCAAAACAAACATCCAACTCAAAAGAAAAGAAATTAGATTCGAAAATAGATCCTTTCAAGCCTCGTTCCAGAAAAATATCTGATATAATAGTGTTACAAAGTAAAAACTCATAAATCAGGATTTTCAAACACAAGCTTTTGAAAGTATTAAGTGGCGCACGGATTTCTCTAAGACCTTTAACGATCTGAAGAAAAGAAAGCTTGGTTGGGCTCATTTTATGCCTCTTTTTTAATTTATTTGGTGCTTTGCGCATCTTTTCATTTTTGATATACTTTGTGTATCTTTTAGTTGGTGATATTTCGCATTTTTTTCAGCTTTGGGCTCATTTTGTGCCTCTTCTTTAATTGATTTGGCGCACTGTGCATCTTTTGTAAGCTTTCTTCTTTTCATAATCGTTAACTAGTCTCAGCTGTGAAATTACCTTCCAGATATAGGAGATGCTCTCCATGATAAGGAAGACTAATTCACAAAATAAAAGCCAGACGTCATATGATAAGTGCAATCACTTGGTTTAGAAAATCAAAATAATGACTCAAGACTTTGAAAATACTATTGATATGAGGTAGATTACTGTAGGAAGATAAAATAATCTCTATTTCAAAAACTAATATTTTAATTTTGAAGAGAATTTTTATCCAAAAGAAACTATACACCAGTAAAGGAGTTAGAGGAAGAGAAATAATCATCAATGTTCCTTTAACAAATTCAATGGAATCAATCACTGCTTACTAGCTTCTAAATAAAAATAAGGTAAAACTCCCAGTCAGAAATTCAGATTATCAAAATTAGTGAGCAGTGATCAGATTTTGAAAAGCATAAAAAAGTAAGTGCAAGATATGAACCAGTGAATAAAAAGCAGGTAGAAAATCACATCAAAGTAAATGCTCAAATCAAACTAATAGCAAGGCTAAAATAGAAATCAACAGAAGAAATAAAATCAACTGAAAGTAAATAATCAAACCAAAAACTAACTAACAGAAAACAGAATAACAATCAGAACAATTAAAAATCAACAGTCATCAGAATCAAGCATTTATATCAATCACTCCAAATCTGGTTCTCAAAATGATGAATGAGTCAAAGGCCAGTGGTTTAGTGAATATGTCAGCCAGCTGATTTTCAGTTGCTACATGATGTAGCTCAATATCACCTTTTGTAACATGGTCCCTAATGAAGTGATGCCTTATGTCAATGTGTTTGGTCCTAGAATGTTGGATTGGATTCTTAGAGATACATATGGCACTAGTATTATCACACAGAATAGACATTGTGCCAACAGGTAATTCTAAATCCAAGACTTATTGCTTCAACCAAAGAACTTGGGCCATACAACTCCCTAAGGTAATGTACTCAGCTTCAGCAGTGGAAAGTGCAACTGAGTTCTATTTTCTACTGGATCAGGAGACTAATAACTGTCCTATGAATTGACAAGTTCCAGAGGTGCTCTTTCTATCCACCCTACACCCTGCAAAGTCAGAATCAGAATATCTAATGATCTCAAAAGAGGTGCTGTGCCTAGGGTACCAGATTCCTAGGTTTGGGGTCCCTAAAAGATATCTAAGAATTCTCTTAATAGTAGTCAGGTGGGACTCTTTAGGATCAGCCTGAAATCTAGCGCAAAGACAGACACTAAACATTATATTAGGGTGGCTAGCTATCAGGTAAAACAGTGATCCTATTATTCCTCTATACTTCTTCTGATCAACAGATTTTCCACTTGAATTCTTATCTAAGTGAACTAAGGAGGTCATGGGAGTATTGATTGGCTTTGCTTTGTCCATTTCATATTTCTTCAAAATGTCCTTAGTGTATTTAGATTGATTGAGAAAGGTTTCATCATCCGTTTGCCTTATGCTAAACCCCAAAAAGTAGGACAGTTCTCCCATCATACTCATCTCAAACTCCTTACTCATTATTTTGGAAAAGTTATCACATAAATATTTATCAAAAGAGCTAAAAATTATATCATCAACATACAGCTAGACAATGAGTAAGTTATCCCCTATTCTCCTCAGAAAAAGGGTGGTGTCTACGCTCCCCTTAACAAACTCTCTTTCTAACAGGAATGTGCTAAGCCTCTCATACCAAGCTCTGGGTGCCTGTTTCAATCCATATAAGGCCTTTTTTGATTTATAAACATGATTTGGATATTGGGAACTCTCAAAACCTGGGAGTTGTTCTACAAAAATATCCTCTTTTATTACCCCATTTAAAAAGGCACTCTTGACATCCATTTTAAACAGCTTAAATCCCTTATAACAGGCAAAGGCTAGTAGCACTCTAATGGCTTCCAATCTAGCAACAGGGGAAAAAGTCTCCTCAAAATCAATCCCTTCAATCTGATTATACCCCTTAGCCACAAATCTTGCCTTATTCCTAACCACCACACCAGAATCATTCATCTTATTCTTAAAGACCCACTTGGTTCCCATAATACTTTGATTTCTAGGTCTTTCTACTAACTCCCAAACATCATTCCTTATAAATTGATTCAATTCTTCCTGCATAGCTAAGATCCAAAACTCATTCGAAAGGGCTTGATTGATGTTGGTGGGTTCAGTCATTGAGATAAAGACAGAATGGTTTACTTCCTTCCTAAGTCCATGCCTAGTCCTAACACCTTCAGAAGGTTCTCCTAAGATCAGTTCATTAGGATGACTCGAAAAATATCTCCAATCTCTAGGCAACATGGTTTGAGGTTCTACCCTTTCCTCCAGATTTGTATTTCCAACCCCTTGGGTAACCTCAACAATCTCTTCACCTTCTACTTCAGATCTAGATTCCTTAGGATCAGATTCATCAAACACTACATTGGTTGTTTCTTCCACCACCAAAGTCCTCTTATTGAACACCCTAAAGGATTTCCCCATACTTGAATATTTTAAGAACACTCCTTCATCAGATTTGGGGTCAAATTTTCCTAAGGGTGATTTCCCGTTGTTTAGAATGAAAACCTTACAACCAAAGACATGGAGGTGGGACAGATTTGGAGTTCTACCCTTAATGATCTCATAAGGTGTCTTGTTCAATTTGACTCTCACATTCACCCTATTCAGCACATAACAGGCAGTGTTCACCGCTTCAGCCCAAAAGTATTTTGAAAGTGAATACTCGGCAAGCATGGCTCTATCGGCTTCCACTAAGGTCTTATTCTTCCTTTCAGCTACTCTGTTCTACTGAGGGGTCCTAGGAGCTAAAAAATTATGACTAATCCCTTGCTCCTCACAAAAACTTCCAAATCTTTCATTTTCAAACTCCCCTCCGTGATCACTATGGATGTTAATAATCTCACATCCCAACTTCTTCTAAATCCAAGTAGAGAAAGATCTAAACTCATCAAATGACTCAGATTTATGTGACAAAAATTTCACCCAAGTGAACCTCGAATAATCATCTTCAATCACAAACCTATAGACTCTCCCCCCTAAGCTGGCAATGCAAATGGGTCCAAAGAGGTCCATGTGAAGAACTTCTAAAGGTCTAGAGGTGCTAATGTCCTTAACAGAGTGAAAAGAGGACTAGACTTGCTTCCCTAACTGACAGGCATCACAGAGGTGATCCTTAGTGAACTTAAGCTTGGGCACACCTCTAACTAAGTCCTTTTGGGTGACTCTCCTAAGGGTTTTCATACTGGCATGACACAATCTCTTATGCCATAACTAAGACTCATAAGCAGTAGTTTTTAAGCAAATTGAATTATCAGATTTAATGCAACTTACATCCATCTTGTAGACGTTGTTGATCATTTGCCCCTGCAAAACAACTTCATCATTTAAGCTTAAAATGCAGCTAGTGGATAGGAATTTGATGTTGTATCCCTTATCACACAGTTGACTGATGCTCAGCAAGTTGTGTTTCAGTCCATCTACAAAAAAAATATTATCAATCATAAAATTCTTTGAATCACCAATTATACCTATGCCTACCACCTTTCTGGTGGTGTTATCTCCAAGTGTATCCTTGCCTCCAGCTCTGGCCTCCAGCGAAATAAACTGATTTGCATCTCCAGTCATGTGTCTAGAACATCCGCTGTCCAAGTACCACATGCTCTCACAAGGTCTTGTGTGAGAGCACCCCTATAAAAATATCAAACGTCAGTCTTAGGAACCCAAATAGGTTTGGCTTCCTTCTTATGAAAAGAAGAATGCAATGCATGCGTGTTGTGCTGTGAAACAGGCAGTTTGGGTCTCCACACCCAATGTGTACTACGGTGAACAGTGCAGGTGTGGGAATGTGTCCTAACATGCCACATGAAAAGCATCTAACACCAGGAAAAGGATTAACTAAACGTCGTGAGTGATAGTGCCTCTTCCTAGCAGTGTATGAAACATGATTTGATGAACTTGCAATAGATTTTTCAAAAGGCGACGGTGCATAAAACTGTTCAAAAGTAGGTGGTTTTTTGTTCTTTTCAAAAGCAGCAATTTTCACTCTTAAAAATTCATTCTCCTTGTTAAGACTAGCAATCTCAAAAGTTCTTGCACTTTCATTACTTTCTAATTCACATGCCATATCATTCAATTTCTTAAAGGCAGCTTCTAATTCAACATGCGATGTTTTTAATGCATCATGCTCAACAATTAAATCAAAATACTTTCTATTCAGTTCATCAAACTCATCTAGTAAAGACATGTGATTGCTATCAATAGTGGAATGATCCTTAATCAACACATCATACTCTTTTTGCAAAGTCAGATAATCCAGTTTCAAGTTAGCATAGGTTTTCTTAAGCTTCCTATACGATGCATGAATTTTTTTAGATGCTTCAAATAATTGATCGTAAGTAAGCTCACATACCTCTTCCTGGTCGGACTGACCAGGGTGATCATCCGCCATCAGACATAGATTTGTTTCCTCCTCTTCAGCTTCAGTCTCAGAAGAGTCGGATGCAGAGTCTGCCGAGAATGCCTTCTGAATCCGGTTCTTATCCTTTGTGAACTTTGGTTTCTCCTCACCCTTCTCCTTGCTTGGGTGAGCCTTAAGTGTAGGACAATCCGCCTTTATGTGTCCAGGCTTCCTACATTCAAAAAAAACAAATTCAGATGAACCTTTAAAGTTTCTAGTGGTCTTACATTTATTCCACTTTTGAAAATTCTTATTCTTCTTCCTTAGAAAGCTCTTAAATTGCCTTGTGATTAAGGCAACATCATCGCTATCAGACCCGAAAGTGCTAGCATCTAAATCTTTGGCCTTTAGTGCCACTGTCTTCTCCTTCTTTCGTTCACCTACATCAAGTTATCTTTGGCTCACCCCTTGCTCGTAAGCAATGAGTGATCCAAGTAAGCTGTCAATAAAGTAAGTATTTAAATCTTTAGATTCCGTGATCATAGTAATCTTAGCATCGTAAGAAGCAGGTAAACATCTAAGAATTTTTTTCACTTTTTCGTAATTAGTTAGTTCTCTTCCTAGAGCATACAAAGAGGTAACGATTTGAGTGAACCCTGTGTACATTTCTGAAATCGTCTCATTAGGTTTCATGCTAAAAAGTTCATAATCATATAACAAGATGTTTAACCTAGACTGTTTGACCTCAGTTGTACCTTCAAATGTTATACACAATCTATCCTAGATTTCTTTACCCGTTGTACAAGTAGAAACACGCATATAGTCTTTAGATTTTAAAGCACAAAAGAAACAGTTTAAACATTTTGCATTTAACTATGCTAAATCATGATCATCAAACATCCAATCAGCAAAGGGCAATTCAGTTTTCACATTGTTAATCAATCTAAAAGGTGGTTCGTATCCATCCTTAACTAACATCCACATGCGATAGTCAATCGATTGAAGAAAAGTAGACATGCGTGTTTTCCAAAAATCAAAAGGAATATTATCAAACAACAGTGGTCTTGTAATAGAATAACCTTCAGCAGTATTACGATTACCACAGTTAGCCGTGGATCAAATTCAAAAGTTTTTCAAAACTAGATTTTATGAATCCCGCTCTAATACCACTTGAAAGTTCGATATGGATGGTAAGCCCTAGTGAACTAGTCCCGAGGCTAACCAAGAGGGGGGGTGAATTGGTTATTTAAAATTTCACTAGGAACATAAAAATATTTTTGATACATTGCAATGGAAATAAGTAAACAAGAACGAAAAGATCAATCATAGATATTCACCCAAGCAGTTAATATCAGAAAAGTAAAGAGAAGAATAGAATCAGAAAAGCAAACCAGATTTTATAGTGGTTCGGACAACTTTACCTACGTGCACTCCCCGGAGCCTCCCCTCCGGGTATTGCACTAAATAAAAAGTTTCTCTCCTTTTGCTCCCACAGCAAGGTGGAGAAGCCTGTACGAAACCTCCTTTTCACCACATGGTGAGGCAGAGAACCCGACCTCCTTTTGCTTCCACCTGAAGCGGGCAGAGAACCCCGGATCTTCTTACGAACGATCCTCCCACAACGAACACCAACTAGACGAAAGACGACGAGCGGAGAAGACGACTCTGATCCGTTCATGGAGCAACCTTAGTGAATCCCTCACTAACTCCCCCTCACAAGATCCTCTCTCTCTCTCTCCCAAACTCTCTCTCTCTCTAGGGTTTCTCTGGGAAGGAAAGTGGCAAAAGATTTTTCTTATTGGGAGAAAAATATCTTTTATAGGAGAGCTTAAAATTTGCCTTAAATCTCAACTGGTCGGCCAATATCGTCTAGGATGATCTCTAGATCGTCCTGTACGATCAGTTCAAAATCAGTTGTTTCAGCCTGGATGATCTGGCTCTTTTGGACGATCAGTATAAAAAATTATTCATATCGTCCCGTACGATCTTGCGATCGTCCGGGACGATTAGTGCAAATCGAGGAATACCGTCCAGAAGACAGTTCGGGTTGTCCAGAGAAACTTGTACTGGACAACCAAAAAATGACTTGATCGTCCGGGACGATCGGTATATCATCCTGTACAATTAGTTCAAAAAGTGCCAAAATCATCCTGAGCATAGTTCGGGTCGTACAGCTGAAATGCACTAGACGATTATGATCGTCCAGGATGATATGATCGTATCAATCAAAAATAAATTGCTTTCCTTAATTACTAGATTAAATTAGGCATAATTGTACTGAATCGTCCAGGACGATACATGTATCGTCCGGGACGATCAGACCAAATAACTTAAAATAAAAAACTTGCCTAACTTGATCTGGCGGCTGAGAATTTTTGATTTGAGCATATCGTCCCGTACGATCCAAAGATCATCCAGGACGATCTGCTTAATCAGACCCTCTTAACTTAGTCGCCCTAATTAGGGTTTCTATCTGACATCCAAGTCTTGGCAGAATTCTTGAGCCAACAAAATATTATCCACAATGGCCCTCCCTTTCACAAACCCCATCTAGGAAGGCGAGATAATTTTAGGTAAAATAGAAGTAAGACGTGAAGTTATTACCAGAAAAACCAATATCTAATAGATTACAATCTAGAATCATATTACTAAAATCCTCCATAGAATAATAAGTCAAAGAAGAACTGCTAATCCTCTATGAAGGGTTAGTAATAGCATTAAAATCACCACCAATAAGCCAAGGTAAATTACAAATATTATGAAAATTAATAATTTGATCCCAAAGAAATTTCCTAATATAATGGTAACAAAAAGCATACACAAAGGAAGCACAACAATGAGAATTAAAGACCTCAACTTTACAATGCATCACTTGAGTAAAATCAACAGTGACATTAATTTTAACCGAAACTTTCCAAAAAGCCCAAATCTTGTTAGCCACATTTGAAATAGCATAATTAAAACCCAAAAATCGAGAGGTGCTAATCAACCTAGTAGAAGAAATAAGAGGCTCAAGCAAAACAAGAATATAAATATTATGAACATGACATAAATTCTTAATACGAATTCTAGAAGAGGGGCAACCAAATGCCCCTCACATTCCAAATAATAGAATTAAACATAAAAAATAGAATTAATGAGAAGTACACGAGTGAGTGGTCCTAGGGGATTTCAATTTGATATGTGTTTTCATCCTACCTCTTTTGCTATGAACCTTAATGAAAATAGTATCAAGATCATCCTTAGCAAAACATTTAGCAGCAATACCCATATCCTCATTATCAATAAAATCATCACTATTATAATGAATAGTTTTTTTTTTTTTTTTTTGAAAGTTCAATTAGCAAAAAATTTATTAAAACCACTACACACAACTACATTCCACCTTCAACAAAGCTAAAAATGAAGGAGGAATTTTATTACAATAGACATCATCCCAAAAAAAAGAAGAAATCAAAGCATAGTTAACACATAAATCAGCTAACTTATTACATTCTCTCTTAGAGCAAGAAAAAATAATTTGCTTTAAATTGGAAAGAAAATCTAAGTCCATAGGCTTGAGAAACTCATCCGAAAGATAATGCTTCTTCATGGATCTTTGAAAATTTTTGATAACATTTGAATTATCTCCTTCAATCACCAAACCATTTGTTTCAAACATCCAATCCTGAATATAATTCCTCAAAGCAATAATGGCCAAAAACTCTGTCTGAGAGCAGTCCCAATGCTGACAACTGAAATCAAAAGCAACCAAAAATCGTACTTGACTATCTCTGAAAACACCCCCTATACCAGCCTTTTTATTAGGTTGTACTGATGCATCAACGTTCACCTTAATCCACCCAGGAGGAGGAGGATGCCAAGACAATTGAGACATCTTATACAGCTGATTAGCATCCCAGTTTTCCTGAATAAAATAGGTATCAAATGAACCAACCGCCAGGATAATCGAATTAGTAGCTATTGTAGAAATGGTGTCTTCTGCACCACCATGGACCAGCTTATTCCTACTTTTCCAGCAAAGAAAAACCACCGAGCATTAAATATTTCCCAAGAAAGGATTCACTTCTACCATCATTCTCATCTTCTTAAAACAATCTTCAAGAGAGATAATAATAGGAATATGAAAATTCCTATTAGATAGCAATTTTATAACATCCTTTACTTTGAAACAATGGACAACCACATGCTCTACATCTTCCAAACCCCCACATCCTCTCGGACACCCTCTAGACTCCACAAACTTGCAAAAAAACAAGAAACCAAAAGAAGGAATGCCATTTCTGCATAAATGCCACCAGAAAATATCCACCTGTGGTCTCAGCTTAAGCCCTTTTCTCCAGCTCCAAGTTTCATCTTCACATTCTTCTTCAAATTTCTTCTCATAAGCTATTGCTGCTACTGATTTCCCTGATAATTTTCTGGATAGATCCAGCTGATCTTCACCATTATCTGATAGTATGGGAATATCTATAATCAACTCAATCAGAGGTAGATCTAAACATTGTTTTAGCTTGTTCAAGTCCCACCTTCCCTCACTTATAAAAGCTGATACATGTTGAAATTCTGGACTCAAAACAACAACATAGGTTGGCTACCTGTTAATGCTTTTATCCAGGATCCAATGATCCTTGAAGGTATCCACTTTATCTCCATTACCAATTCTCCACCTAGAAATTGGCTTCAGAAAATCTGCACCATGCAAAACAATCTTCCTAGTTTACGATGAGCACTTTGTATTAGCCTCACTCCAAAGGTCATTCACATATTTTGATCTTATCAATCTATTTAGAATAGATGTTGGATTAGTAAAGAAGTTAAGAGCAAATTTTACTCTTAAAAGACCCAATTTATCCACCAGCAACTGCAATCCACGGCCACCATACTTTAGAGGTTTACATAAAATATCCCAAGCTACATAATGTAAACCAAAGCTCCCATCCTTCTTATTCCATAGGAAATTTCGGCACATCTTCTCCAATATCTTCAAAATTCCTTTCGGAATCAGTGAATGCATAGAAAGGTAAACTGGCAATGAGATAATGGATGGGTTGATTAAAGTAATTCTACTTGCCATAGAAATGAATTTAGAACCCCAAAGGTTCATTCTATCTGATGTTTTAGCAATGAGATTATTAAAATCAGATTTCACCAATCTCCTCAAAGCAGTCTTAACTCCCAAATAATCCATCTCATTCACAACTTTCATTTTAAGAATTTTAGCCAGTGATCTAGCAGTCCTTCTTTTAAGTGAATTACCAAACATCATAGCCGACTTACGTACATTGATATTCTAACTAGTCCATTTGCAATACCTCTTCAGGATCTTATCAACCTTCTTTAATTTCTTACTATTTGCTTATGAGAAAATCATAATATCATCTGCATACATCAGATGAGAAATCATTGGAGCTGAAGGAGAGATTTTTATTCCAACATCTTTACCTCTACAAGCAAACTCTTCAGACAGTAACTGAGAGCACAAAATAAAGAGATATGGTGACAAAGGACATCCTTGTCTAAACCCACATTTAGGCTCAATCCACTTTGAATTAATCCCATTAACAATAATTGAAAACTTTGGGTTCAAAACACATTCCAAAATTAGGTTTACAAACCTCTTAGGGAACCCAAACAAATCAAGCACCTGAGTCAAAGTAGACCAACTCATACTATCGTAAGCTTGTTCCATATCTACTTTGATAGCCACCATACCCTTTTTAGTTTTGGAATATCTAAATTTGCTAAACATTTCTTGAGCAATCAATACTTGGTCAGACATAGATCTACCTTTTACAAAGGCAAACTGCACTTCAGAGATAATTTTTGGAAAAAGAAAACTCATCCTATTTAGTATCATCCTTGCAACAATTTTGTAAATTGCATTACATAAACTAATAGGACGAAAGTTAGATGGCAAACGAGGATTGGTAATTTTCGGAATCGGTACCACATTAGTATCTTTCCAAGCAGGACAAAGAGAACTGGTCATAAAAAAATCTCTAATAGCAGCCCACTCCTCAACATGGATAATAGACCAATAAGTCTTAATAAAAGAATAAGTAATGATGTCTATACCTGGAGATTTATAAGCTCCCAAATTTTTAACCACCTCCTCCAAATCCTCTTTGATGAATTCTTTACTCAATTATCTACTTTCCTCAATGTCAATCACCTTGGACAGAGAAGGCCATCCAGACAATCTGCATTCCCTTGAGCTCCATTTCTTAGAAAAGTATTCCATAAAAACCTCTTCAATCCCTTGCTGATCTTCACGCATTATGCCAGCACAGTCTTTAATGCTAGTAATCCTGTTCCCATTTCTTCTTCCCGTTGCAAACATGTGGTAGAACTTTGAATTTGAATCTCCTTCTTTTAACCATTATGCTTTGGCCCTTTGCTTCCACCATAAGCTGAGACGGCCTAGAGTAGCATTGAGCTCCACCACTTTCGATCTTAAATAACAAATCTTAAGATCTGTAAGGCCACCCGATTCAACTTCCTCAATTTGCAAATCCAAAATTTCTCTTTTTAAGTTATCCTTGAGGTCCACAAGAGACTTGTTCTTAGCCTTACTCCAAAAGAACAAGGATCTTAAAGTTATTTTAAACTTCACATTCTAGATTTCAGCATTTCTTCCTTTCACATGTTTATTCCACACCGCATTAACAATAGAATGAGAAGCTGGGTACGACGACCAAACATCTTGAAACATAAAATTCCTCCTCCTCATGGGTTTAAAAGATTCAATTTTAAGTAAAATTGGACAATGGTCCGAAGCCACTCTAGCCAAGTGCTTTACTGCAGCCTCCTGAAGACGTTCCAAAGCCACACAATTAAGAAGACACCGATCTAGCCTTCCTAAAATTCGGCCTCCTCCTGTTTTGTTGTTACACCAAGTGTACTTTGGGCCTACAATCCCAATTTCATGAAAATCACAATCCCCCATAAAGGAAAGCATGTCATGAGAGCCTTGGGTGACAACGAATTTCTTCCCACCTCTTTTTTCATTTTGAGATAAAATAACATTGAAGTCTCCCCCAATAACCATAGGAAGCTTATTCTCAGAAAACCTATTCAATTTGCTCCATAAATGCTTTCTATCACTAGAATTTCTACTCCCATAAACCGTTGCAATCAACCAACTATTTAAATTATTGATTTTCAACTCCCCCAACACAACTTGCTCATCTGCTGTAATAACCTCAAAGGAAGCAAGACCAACCCTCCAAAAAACTATAATACCTCCATAATAACCAACTGCAGGATACATAAAAAAATCCCACTCTTCACCAATAAAATTTTTACAATCCAAATTATCAAATGTTGAAATCTTAGTTTCAATAAGGCCCACAAAAAGAGCATCATTATCCTTCACAATCTCTTGTAGATACCTGGAGGGTTCAACCTTCTTAGCCCCCCTACAATTCCAAAATATTAAAGAACTCATTTTTTCTTTGAAGTGGGATTAGACCCACCACAAAAATGTTTACTCAACTCACCCTTCCTGGTTTTCCCTTTAACCATTACGTTCCCCAAAGAACGCAGTTCTTTTATCAACTTAACTTTATTCCCTACCAAAGTCTTTCCATACAACAACTCTTGCTGATTATCTGGCACCGTCACAACAGGCTCTAACTCAACCACCTTCTCAACCTCACACGGATTGTCTTCCAAGACCTTGTTTTGACCAACCTCATCTTCAGATTGAAGAACATTAAACATATTATTTCCAATAGAAAAATTAGATATCTTATCTTGTAAGATTTCACCATCTTCTAATCCAATTGCCTTATGAATAATGAGCTCCACACCAGAGGAATCTATCTTTTTACCCCCATCTCGATTATCTGTGCCAACAAAGTCTTCTAGTACTTTACCGGAATTAGTAACCCCTTCAATCCTCCCATGATCAAATTTAGTGTCTTCCTTCAACACTTTACCATTATCAACATTTTCAACCACTGAATTACTCTTTCCTGCTTCCCTTAGAGAAGAAACTTGCTCATTAGCCATTCTTTCTTCCACCTTATTTCCTTCAACATCTCCTACTGCAGAATTCACCAATTTCCTATAACCTTTTGAAGAAATTGGTTTATTACTCCCTATGACCATCTCCTGTCTAGCCTTCTGAATTTTAGAGAACCTGTTCCTCCTGAAATTTACATGCATCCAAGGACTGTAATCAACTTCAGATCTAGCATCCGCTATCCCAAGTGCTGAATCACCTTCAGAAACCCAAACATCTTCCTTAGCAGAAGGATCAATCTTTATGAAAGGACATTTACTCTCTAAATGTCCAATTTACCACAACTAAAACACAAATTTGGGAGTTTTTCATATATAATTTTTTGGAAGAATTTACCTCCACACTCATCAACCCAAACACCCATAGGAAGCTTATTATCTAAGTCAATCCACACACAAATTCTTGCAAATTTCCTTCTACTCCACTGAAACATGTTCTCATATATCATGAAAGGTTTACCAACCTTGGAAGCAATCCTGCAAATATTGATGTTATCCCAACATTGTAGAGGCAAATTTGGCATCCTGATCCAGACAGGAGCCGAAAGACCCTTCAAAGATGAGGGTGAGAAAGAAGGTGACCACTTGTCCATCCCTATTATATTGCCTTTTACATACCAAGGCCCATTAGCATAAACCGAATCAATTGATTCCTTATCATCAAATGCACAAAGAACCCATCCTAAGCCAAGCATTGTTAAGTGAAATTTACCAAAAGCAGCCCATTGCCTCCTAAGTTCCATGCTAATCACTTGGAACGAAGTACTTTCACCAAAAACTTTAATAACCAAAGCTTTACTCAGTAATTTAGCATTTTCCAACTCCATTCTCGGATGAAGCTTGACTACTTCATCATCACCAACAAAATCCTTTCCAAAGTCCAGATTGGCAATGTTAATATTAGATTTTCTCTTCCAAACATTCCCAACACCGTTGTAGAGATTCTTATCAAGAGGGAGCATCTAACAACCTTCATTATTTTCTCCAGCCAAATTACCTTCATCTACCATACGAACTTTAGTTAAATCGGCTACAGAACCTTTCCCCTTAGCAGGAGCAATACCTTGAATAACTACCTCTTTAAAACTAGGAGCTAAAGAATAATTGATGACATTATTACCAACTCCATCAAATAACTTCCCCTTAGCTAAATCCTCGAACAAGATAGGCTCATCAAACTTTGCAGCAGGTTTTTAAATGCCAGCTTCCAAAAACTTAACAGTATGAAGAAGATTATTGACAGGAGATAAGGAATTCTCATTTATCTTACTATCAAGGATAGGGATTGCATTTGAATTCCAATACCTGTTAATAAAAATTTTTATACCAGACAAAGATGCATCAGGATCAAAAGACTTAACAGGAGAAAAACCTTTCCGCCTATCCAATTTAGGGGTCTTGTAGTCTTGGAAAATAGAAACATCTTTACCTTTGCCTACAACCGAAACAAAATTCTTTACTGAACCACCATCATTCTCAGAGATGATAAGCTGACCTTTCTGCCGCCTCCTACGAACATCTTCTTCATCTCGACCAACATTTCCCTCGACACCGCTTCCATCCGGTTTAAACCCTGGATTTACATCATCTGACGAAGAACTCTTCTTTTCCAAGGGCAGAGATGGCCGGCGAACGTTCGCCGCCATCGCCTCTGCCTCCTAAAGACGAGGTTGAAAATTTGGGAAAGCTAGAATTTGAAAAAAAAAAAGAACTTCTCTCTCTACAAACCAGGAGCTTCTCTCTCTACAAACCGGGAGCTTCTCTCTACAAACGAGCTTCTTATAATGAAAAGTTGAAGGAGACTTACTATCATGGACCCCTTGACTAATCTATTGAGGACCTTCATCCTCCATAAACATACCATCATCCTCCATATTACCTTTACTCCTCACAGCATGGCCTTCAATACATTCTCCAAGAGTTGGGAAAACCTCCATAGAAGCCCTTTCACCTTCCTCGAACAGGATATCATTCCTCTTATAATCTTTATAAGGTAATTAAATGGTAGCATTAACTTTAGTTTAAGTTTTCTGTTCATACGAGGGATTAGGGAGAGTGTTTGAAAGTAAATTACCATTCAAATCCAACAAATTTTTATTAATCATACAAGGGAGGATGGAATCAACATTATCATCATTTTGAATAGT
Source organism: Dendrobium chrysotoxum (assembly GCA_019925795.1). Taxonomy (NCBI): domain Eukaryota; kingdom Viridiplantae; phylum Streptophyta; class Magnoliopsida; order Asparagales; family Orchidaceae; genus Dendrobium; species Dendrobium chrysotoxum. Next base: position 45,069,477 of record CM034302.1, read on the forward strand.
AATGTTAGGAAAAGTTTGGTCCACCCTATTCTCACAATCAGTAGAAGAAATACATGAGGTTTTAGCAATGACTTCCTGATCAATATTCAAGAAAATAGCATTGGTAACAGTTGGTACAAGATCATCACTAGCTAAAACCAAAGGATCCTCAATAATTTGAGTTGGATTAGAGGTAATTCCCTCTAAAATCATAGGATTAGGAGTAGTAACATCTTGAGAAATCAAATCGGCTTCATCCCCATGAAGTTGTTTTGCTGAATCCTTCTCTTTTTGAAGATGGGGATGCTTCCAAAAATAGTCGTTAATACCGTGACCAAGAATCTTGCAATAAGAACAAAAGATAGCTAAATTTTTAAATTCTACCTTTTGGAAATAAACCTTCACCCTCAACCCAATCCATATCTCATTTGGTTGTTTCTTAGAAACATTCAATTTAACCAAAACTCGAGCCACAGAAGGCCGTGAAATAGAAGCAGTAGCTTGGTCCGTTTGCAACGGCCGTCCCAAGATCAAAGCCAAACCAAATAAGATTTGATGATTAAAGAAATGAAGTCTCTAATTAGGGAAGGAAATCCAAACCGGTGTAATAGGAGATTCCTCCCTAACGTCAAAATCTTGAGTCCATTTGAGCAAACGTATTTGACACTCTTGTATATAATAAGACCCTCTAGCAAATATATGGCTATAATCAAGATCATTAGAGAGTTGGATAGCAATATTCCTTTGATCTAATAAGACAATATGAAATGACCTGAAAAGCTTTAGATTAAGAAAAAAATTTCCTATAATATCAAGATTCGGTCGTCTAAGAATGAATTTACCCACCAGGATGAAGGCAAAAGGAGCAGCTAACTGAGCAACCACAGAATCCTTAAACAACATAGCCGGACAACCCTTAAATGAAGAATGAACAAAAGATGGTTTAGGAGAAGATGATGAAGAACCATTTTGCACATCTTAGAAGGGTCGATTTTTCCCCTCAAAAAGAGAAGAAGACAACGGTTAGATGACGAGGGAGTCGTCATCTCCTAGAACCGAAAAACTAAAAAAAACCTCAAAATTGGTGAAGAAAAGAACATGAAAGAAGCTAAGAAAGTAATCAAACTAAAAAATGCAAAAAAACTAAGCCAGGAGGGCAAAATCAAAACGTGCGAGAGAAGGAACCCTAAATTGCCTTGAAATTGCCTCGAAAGCCAGAGCAGAGCACTGTTGTGATTAGATGTGCTCTCTAATGATATTTCATATTATGTTTATAATTGATTATGGGGATACATTAACGAATAGAGTTTGATTCTTAAGGGTCTTTTATTTTAGAATATATGTATTATATAAATTTGTTCTTATTTTATATGTACTTTGTATTCTGGGTTTTAGTTTTATTTTCAATGGATTTTATTTAGTTATTATTTCATTTTGAGATGATTAAAATATTAATTAGATTCAATTTTAAATTTATGTTCAAATTTATTCTCTTAGTGGTTATGTGTGTTAATTATGATTTGGTTATTAAGGGTTATATAATTTTCATGTATTTTTTTCAAAATTATCAAGTGTATTTAAAATTTTCATTAATTGATTATTTAATTTTGATTAGATTTAGTTAAGGTTATATTAATCATATACTCTAATCCTAAGGGGAATGTTACTAAGTTTTCTATGTTCTGTATTTCTACCCTAAAGTGTGCATACATTCTAAGTCTAAGTTTTCTAAGACTCGGTCCTTAATTTTTATCCTTAAATGTCACTAATGTTATATGGGATGAAAAAAGTTTATTATCCCTAACCCTTAGGACATTGCGCACCTATAAAGGGGTTTAAGGATCTAAAAAAAAAAATAATCCAAATAAAATTAAAGTTACTACAGGGACCTAAAGGGGAAGGGTTCGTACAAACCAAACAAAGGGCCTCCTAGGGGCTTTCTAAGTATTAAGAAAACTTACGACACTGGGGGCTATGACATGGTGGATTCTGCCCATAGCACCTCTACCTAGTTGGATAGAGGTGACGGACGCCTTTAGTACATTTCCCTTTTTTCTCACTTGATCGGTACCGTTCCTCGCAGTTCATGCAGACAAAGAAATAAAATGGGGATTAGAAGCACATTTGATAATAATAATTAAAATAATAAAAAATATTTTATTAAAATAAAAACATACCAATTTTCGGGCATGCACATTGGTTTTGTTGATTGCATTTTTCACATTTCACTTTAAAAAGCATGCTTTGCATTTTCCAACATTCACCCTGAGGCATAAGAAAGGGGTAGAAGAAGGAGAGAGAGAGATAGGTAGAGAAAGAAAGAGAGCTTTTACTTTCTTTAAAAAATTCATTTTCTACACATTTTAAACACATCATTCAACATACACAAACTTTATTTCTCACAATCCAACCCTTTCTTTTCATCTTTCTCACATGTTTACCTTTCAAGACATACACATGTCAACTTTCTAAAAATCACACACACTTTTCACAAACACCTTACATACATTTTTCAAAACATACATTTCTTCTTTCAAAACACTTCAATTCCCAAAATGCACATATTTCACTTTTCAAAATTCATGCATTTCACTACTCCAAAGTTCACACACTTTATTATTCAAAACACTTATACACTTTATCTTTCAACAATCAAACATTTCACTTTCCAAAACACTTCATCTCACTTTCCAACACCCCCACACACACACACACACACATTTCAACATTTACACATGTCACCCTCCAAAACAAATCACTTTTCCACACATATACTCCACTTTCACTTCCTTTTTCAAAACTCACACAATTCCACTTTCAAGATATACACTTCTTAATTTTATAAAACCCACACATTTTCACTTTTCTAAACACACTCAAGCTTTACTTTTAATAAAAACACATTTCTACCATTCTTGGTGTTCCAAGATATACCTTCCAAAGCATACATCCCCATTCAACATTTCAAAATCACAATTGAAACTTTCAAAACATACACCTACTAAAACACCTTACCTTTCAAAGCCCCACAATCTCACACTTCATCTTTCTCATGTAAAATCATTTGAAAACATACACTTGTCACTTTTCAAAGATCACCCACTTTACCTTTCAAAAATGCACACCTTTCACATTTCAACATAAACATTCACTTTTCAAAATTCACTTTTTATCAATACCACTTTTGCTTTTAAAATCCCACATTCCTCTTTTCAGTTTCCCACACAACACCTTTCAACACATAGTTTACTTTCCCACATTTATATTTCTCAATTCTCAAAATCTATACAAACTGCAGAATTCCAATTTTCAAACACACCTACACATGTCACTTTCTGAAAAACACACACACACACATTTTCTCAAAATGTACACACACTTTACATTCCTAAATCCAAAAGCACACTTTACTTTCTAACATCCTTTACTTTCCAACACATACCTTTCTCTTAGCAAACAAGAGACTGCCACACTTTGCTATACTCCAAAGCAGAAAATCCGATCCATACAACAAGCTAACATGTCAAATATTACACAATTCCCTAATTATGAAGCTTTCAAAATATTTCCAAGACTTCATTATTGAGATTTAGTTAGACATAATCAGTAATACAAATGTAAGAAACATTATCTGTTATACATAGGGACTCAGAAGACCATTCCAATCTCATGCATTTAACTAGCTTATATGTATATATATATGAAAAAGATAACTCCCAACATACATGTGAAGCTCAAAACTAAGTTTTACAAAGAATGGCATCCTATATTATAAGAATACACTTCACATCATATGATAATCCAGAAAAATCTTTTGATCATTTTTTTTGAATGGAATGCTGTAGAGAATGGCATAACAGACCAAGCAACAATCCAAAGAATAATGCTACAACAATATAATCGTCCATCCTTATAAAGAAAACTCATCCCCAACAACAATGATAGTTCGAACTTGTAAACCAATCCTCCAAGTTATCTCTTTTCAAAACATCACATTCTATTTATGAGCACTCAAAGCATGAGGGCATAAACACAAGAGCTAAACTATTAGTGAAACTCAAGCAAGCAAACTCAAGAAAATCTTCTCAGATTTTTATGAAAACCAAAGGGATTATGAGCAAAAAGCTTAATATTCTACTCTTAATCATTTCCATGCTATTCCAATAATTAGAAGGAAAAGAGCTAGAAGAAAAGAATAATGTAGACATTTATCCTCCAAGATAATAACACATAAGTTTGTATGTACATTCCAAAAAACCTTCATCATTTCCCTTATTTCTGATGATTATCAAAAGAAAGAAAAATAAATAGATTTTGTCTCAGATTTTGACAAGAAGATCAATACCCAAACCCTCAATACTTCATTTTGAAAGTTGAAGAGAAGTAAAAGAAATAGGGGAGGAATATATCTTCAAAATGGAGAAAGGACGATGGCTAGGGCAAGTCATATCGGCTTCCTTGGGGCAGAATGGACCGGCTAGGGATGGGGTTTTGGTCGGAGATCAGTGGGAAAGAGGAGGTTGGCTGCTTCGATCCTTCAATGTATGTGAATAGAGAGGAGGGACGATAGGGGTTCAGCCTTCTTGTGAAACAAGCCAGAGGGAGATGGAGCAGGGTTTTTTGAATAGAGAGGGAGGAGTTCGGGGGTAGTTCTACTTGGAGGTGTGTGAATAGAGAGCTAGAGAACATGGGGTTCAGTTCATTTTTGTGAATGAATAGGAGGTAGTGGGGGCGATTTTGTGAAATTAGGGGGAGATCGTGGGGAAGGGCTATTCAAACCGGCCCTAGCTGAACCAATCCATCATGCTGCCACTTTTTTTTGTTTAAATTTTGATTTAATTAAGATGGAGGGAGGATTAAAATCGCTTTAACTCTAATTCACACAAATTGAAATTAATTTGTTTAATTCTGCTAATGTCACTTCAATTTCGATTGGCTCACGATGAGTCAAATTGGTTCATATTGTGTTAAAATTGGATACGATTTGGGCTGATTTAATTTGATTTCATGTTAATTTATATTGTAAAGTTCAATTTAAAGTAGTTGGTTTGAGATGAGTCGATGCTATGTCATTAGGCATCCTTCTAAGAGAAGTCCTAGAAGAGTGATGTCCACACTAGGCTACAGAAACCTAGGCCCTAGAGTTGATTCCATGGAAATTGACCTCAAATAATGAGGTCAACACCATATTTATTCAAAGCTTGTAATGAATAAATCATTAGGAGATGCATCCCAAAGGAAAAAGTAGAATATATAATTAGTTAATGTCATAAATCTCATTATGGAGGGCATTTTGGAGGATTTAGAACTTCTTCAAAGATTTGCCAATCAGTATTTTATTTGACTACATTATTTAAAGATGTTCATGATTATATTAGGAAGTATGATAAATGTCAAAGAGTAGGCAATATTTCTAGAAGAAATGAAATGCCCTTCAGTTATATGCTAGAAGTTGAGTTATTTGATGTTTAGAGATTAGATTTTATGGGACTAGTTATGCTATTATATAGATGCCTGTATAATTTTATTACTGCTGACTATGTATCAAATTGGATTGAAGGAGTGGAAAACCCTAGAATTGATGCTGAGAATATGCTTAAATTTTAAAGAAAAATATTTTTTCAAGATTGAGAATGCCTAGTGTATTACTTAGTGATGGGGGAAGTTATTTTTGTAATAAGAGACTAGATATAACACTAGTTAAATATGGTATTCATCATTAGATTGTAATAGCTTACCATCCCTAAACTAGTGTCCATGCTAAAATTAGTAATAGGAACACTAAAAGAATTTTGGAAAAAATTTTAATTCTAATAAAAAGACTGGCTATTAAATGAGATAATTCATTATGTTCCTATAGAACTACTTATAAAACCCTACTAAAATGACTCCTTATAATTTAGTTTTTCAAAAAGCACGCTACCTTCCTATATATTTAGAGGATAAGGCATTTTTGGCAGCAAAAGAATTAAATTTAAGTCTTAAGGGAGCGGATGAAAAAGGATTAATATAGTTGAATGAATTAAAAGAATTAAGAATGATGCTTATGAAAATGCCAAGATTTATAAAGATAAAATTAAAAATTTGTATAATCATAAGCTTATTAAGAAAGAGTTTACCCATAGACAATAGGTTTTGCTCTTGAATACTAGATTAAAATTATTTCTAAGAACTAAAATCTGGGTGGTTAGGACCATTCATGTTTATGAAAGTATTTCCCTATGGAGCTAATAAAATTTAGTATATGAAAATTTTACACATTTTTAATGTTAAGGGGCATAGAATGACGCCTTATCTATGAGCAGACATAGATCGTTTAAGAAATATCACTAATTTGGTTCATTTTTAAAAAGAATAATTTGTATAGTTTGGCTAAGGACTGTAAACATAACACTGATAGGAGGCAACCCATTTGTATTTTTTGTCTAAATTTGTTTTGAGTAATCGAGCTTTTCACTAAAGTGTTGTGTTATTTTTATTTGGTATTAGTTTTTATTTACTCTTATTTAAATTATTTATTTTTTCTATGTTTAATTTATAATTGATTAAATTCCCATCTATGCTTAAATGTTGAAAAATGTGCTCTACATAGCGCTTGCACTTTTGATTATTTATTTAGACAAAATAAGAATAGTAATTAAAAATTATCTAAAATTAAGATAATAATAAAATCATAGATGATAATTTGAATGAACAAAGTATATTAATTCATAATTTGAAAATCTTAATCATTAACTAAGGAAGGTCATCTAAGTCATTGACTTGTCTTGAATTTAGAAGCTACATACTCATGCCTTGACCATTAAATTGAATAGTGAATAATTATCTTTGGGGAGAAGAAGCTTGCAGTTTAAATTCTGAAGGTCATAGTAAATTTAAATACTAAATCCTTACATTGAGGGATAAAAGCTAAACCGATATTTAAAATCATTATTATATATTCAAGGTATAAAATAGGGTAAATATGAAAAATCAATAGAGAAAGTTGAAAAAGGTAAAATGATGAGTATATTGAAAATTTGGTATCAGTTAAAGCTTAAGTCAAGAAGCATCCTAATACTTAAATCAAATAGATATGATAAGTGAACTAATACATATGATGTGCATTAATAAACTTCTAATTTAACTTTAAGCACAACTAATCCCTAAGTAATATATTTTTCATTTCAAAAATTAGATGTCAAAACCTATAATAAATTAATAGTTAATAAGCTCAATCCAAGCAATAACATGGATGATTACTTAAGCGAATTAATTTTTATTTTTCAAATCAGCATTAAAACTTTGATCATTGCAAATTACTTCTAAAATGTAATGTATTATCTTACATTTTAGTAATTCTAAATTACAAATTTTTATTTGAGCTATTAAGAAAATCAATAGGTAATTACACCATTATGTGAGGACAAGCAAGTGCTTAAGTTGAGGGAACTTATTAAGTGTTAATCTTATATTATTTTTCACCTTTAGATTAAGTGAAAATGTGGTTTTTTGTTGATTTTGTACAAGAAATGCTCAACAGAAGGAAAAATATTTATGAGTGTTAAACCAGCACCGTAGTGCTCTAACTAGTAATGCCGCAACATCTACATTACTTCAGTACCAGATCAAAAAATTGTAGTGCTAGAGCCTTAAGAAAAATAATAAATAATTCAACACCTCAGCCAAGCCAAAGTCAGCATTATAGCATTAGAAATCCATGTTATAGAACCTATGGCTCAAGAATTTAAGCCTTGAAGTGCCTAACATTACAGTGTGACAATGCTAGATTGCACATTTAAGTGCAACAATGCTCAACTTTTTTTAGCACCATGATAGAGCAATTGATGAAATATGGACTTGAACCAAATCCGTCAAGCGATGCACTAAGTCATCCATCAGATGCATTAAGTTAGAGCAGTGCCACAATGGAGCATACCCAACAGCGTTGAGGTGCTAATTCATCCCATAATGCTGCAATGCAACCATTTCAAGCATGATGACACCTAAGGCCATTCTTGTAGTTACTATAAGTAGTCTTTAGTTCTTCTATTTAGGAGTTCTATCACTTTAGTAGAGTTTTATAATTTTCAGTGTAGTTATTAATTACCTTTTTTAGAGAAATGTTTAATGCAAGCTAAAGTTGAAGATACTTACAATGGAGATCTTAGCTTGTCTTATACATGAAATCCTACCATTATAGGAGATATGAGTGTGGAGAAGACATTTGTACTATCCAAGTAAAGTTCTTTTCCTTATGAATTCTCCTATATTTTTCATATATGAGTGAATTGATGATGTGTTTACTTTCTAATTGATCTATATCTAGCTAATTTTTTAGTTTTTAGCTAATGATGTTAACATAATGCAAGTACTAAGGTAGACACTCATTCCTTGAATGAAATTAAGAATATTTTTAAATTCCCCCATTCTTAATTTAATACATACTATGACCATATGTGTAGTTAATATCTAATATGATATAATACAATGAAGGAGGAATATTGGAATAAATAGGAGTATTAAAATAGAATATTGTCTTACCTAGACACATGACATTAAACTTTCTAGGTTCTTTGGAGACATTAGAATTTTAAGAAGGCTATAAACCTCGCTTTCCACCCCTATAAGCTCGATAGAGATCTAAGAATAAGTAACTCTGATCCACATAAATATTTAAGAGTCTAATTAGAAAATTATTATTGCATTATTAAGCATTATTCCAAAATGTATTTTATATATTGGCATCTCAATATCTTTTACATTCTCTATAAGTGGAAAAAACTCAAAACCCTTAATTTTTATTCAGTAGGATAAACCTTATGTTTATAGTAGATAGTGCTAGTTTGATTGCAATTTAATAGAATACTACCTCATGGATTCGACTACCTCTTAATAACTTTATTACTTGATCAACACATATATTTACATATTTAGTGGAAAAATTATATCAAAGAAAATCTAAGCATCAATTGACCCCAAGGCATCCTTTATTTCATGCACGCAATTAACTATTCATGTGCTCGTGCAGCGGCACAAACAAACTTTTGAATGTTTTTTAAACTCTTCCTTAGATATCTTTGCATTTAAATAACCATAGAACTTGTTCCTCTTCGGGCTTATCAACCAAAACTCAACCTCACCATTTAACAGAATCATTGCTAACCTAACCTTGCTAAATTCAGGAGACTGTATATTGTTAAGAGATTATTCTAGCCTCATCAACCAGTCCTCGGAACCCTAAGGCTCTATGGCTCCCTAGCTCCATGGAATTGAGAAGAATTTAACATCAAAATTAATTACAAATGTTTATCTACCTCCTCTCACTTGACATCCATAATCCTACTTTGTTCCTGACTCATAAGTTGGGCCACTAATCCTTCAAACTAAATCATAAAATTAAAAATTTTGATGAGAAATCATTCTCACCTCAAGATACCCATGATAAAAGAATATTAACCACAATCTTCTGCACAAAATAATGGTTCAAAGAGATCTGGCACTAGTAACACCTAGGAAAAGACCTAGTAATTGTCACGGAATAAGCTAAATTTTTATGATGGTTGATAGTTGAGTTGCATTTTGTTGGACAAGGTAAGTAATTATACTAATGGGATAATAGTGTACAACTTGTTGGAGGGGATAGAACACTGTGTCGATTACAATAGCCTAGTAGTAAAATCATGGTGCAAATTTATTGGATGCTTAATGGTTAGGAAATGATTTGTAATAAGATTAATTTACTAATTGATGTGCTGATCATTGCCCAAAAAGGGTTCGGCCAGGCATGTGCTTCTCCAATAGGATTCATTATAGTGTATGAGATGATGCTAATGGAAGCACTTCACTTCCTGCAATTCAACATTTTAGATGATGAAGAATGTATGCTTGAATCATGTAAATGCCATAACATTGTATATAGCATTGAGATATTTTTATAAACTTGATATTTGCTCAAAGTAATAAATACTCTATTTTTATTGATTTATGAACTCAATTCCCCAAAAAAACAAAGTTCTCTATGCATTTTTTGAGATAAAGTGGGATATATAGCCCTCAAATAAGAGCAACTAGATTAGTGGAATTTATCCCTTCTAAAACTTTTAATCTTTTGAGACTTTTTAGAGTATTAAAGAAATATATATATATATATATATATATATATATATATATATATATATCTTACATGGCCTTCTTGGGGTTGTTATTATATGCAATATTATTTATATAAGATTTTATTAATAATAAAACCTTTTTTAAAGATATATAATTTGAAAATTTTATTGAGAGGTTTTATAGAGAAATATAGAGAGAATAAGGAGGATCTACATATGATATTTACTGATTTAGAGAAAGCATATGATAAAGTTCCAAGAGAAGTGCTTTGGAGAGTTCTTGAAAAGAAAGAAGTTAATAAAGCTTATATTCAAATCATTAAAGATATGTATGTATGAGCTATTACTTGTGTTCAAACACAAGACGGTTTGACCAAGTATTTTTATATTTAGGTTAGATTACATCAAGTATCATCCTTAAGCCCATATCTTTTTTGCTTTAGTGTTGGATGTTCTCACTAGACATTTTCAAGAGGATGTACCTTAGTGTATGCTTTTGGCTGATGATATTCTTCTTATTGATAAGACTAGAGAAGGAGTTGAAGGTAAACTTGAATTATGGAGGTCAACCTTTGAGTCAAAAGGTTTTCGCTTGAGTATATCTAAAATAGAATATATGGAGTATAATTTTAATAGTAATAGACCTAGTGAAAGGATTGTGACTTTGTGCGATCAAGTCATTAATAAGAGTAATGTTTTAGATATCTTGGATCTATTTTTCATGGTGATAGTGAAATAGATGGGGGTATTAGTGGCAGAATTAAACTTGGATGGTTGAAGTGGAGGAATGCATTGGGCTTATTGTGTGATAGAAAAGTCCCCCTCAAACTTAAGGAAAGATTCTATAAGCTGGTGGTGAAACCTGCAATGCTTTATGGTACTAAATGTTGGCCATTAAAAGAGAACATAATAGTAAGTTAAGTGTTGTAGAGATGAGGATGCACAGGTGAATGAGTGGCTTTACCCTTAGAGATAGGACACGAGATGAGCATATACATGAAAAGGTTAGAGTAGCTCTAATGGAAGATAAGATTAGAGAGAGTTGCCTTAAATGGTTTGGTCACATTAAATGGTGGCCTTCTAATGACTCGGTTAGGAAAGTAGAGGTATTAGATTTGACATATGTTAAGAAAGGTTGGGGTAGACCTAAAAAGACTTGGTTAGAAAATATTAGAAATGATATTTTTTTATTTGATTTAAATGAGAATTTTACTTTTAACAGGACACAAAGGAGTAAAAGGATTCATGTAGCTGACCCCACATAGTGGGACAAAGGCTTGATGTTGATGTTATTGTTATTGTTGTACATAATTTGAAATTTTTAAAGAATTTAAAATTTTTAGTAAATTTATTATGATCTGTCAAACGGAATTCTTCCTAAAAAAGTCTTCACAATATATCTCTTATTTCATCTCGAGGGGTGTCAATAAGATAACATTAATCTAAATCTTCTAGAAAAAGTGGTGGATTATGGGTTGGCTGAATAATGTGGGGAGGACATGTTGAATCAATTATGTCAGAGAGATCTTGATAAGCATGTGGGGATTGTGGTGCTCCTTGATTGATGTAGTCTCTAAACTGTTATTGGTGCTATGGATGGAGAACTCCATTATATTGTGATGGCATCGTTTATTGTCAAACCTCATCCACTAATTTAAGGATTTGATTTTGAAGTTCCTCCATCCAATGAATATGATCCTCAAAAGTGAGGCAAGGTGGGAATTGGTCACCGACATTCTGTTGTTCTTGATTCAGGGTTTGTTTGTTAGCCCTGAAAGAACAATGATAGGAATGTTTTCCATAGGCGACACCAAATTTTTTCATTCTAAAAAATTTGAGTTAGTAGAGTATGTGATTTAAGTCTCAGAGTTGTACAAGGATTCAATACGAACAGATAAAAATAGTAGAACCAGAAACTTTTAACCTAGTAAACTTAGAAAGGCAAAAAGCCACGGGGCCTAGCCCAGCTGTAAAATCGACTATGTAGCAAGTGATGTAAAGATCCTCCTTTTTTACTGTTGAAGAACAAGGAGAATATAAAATGTCAAATATGAAATCTAATACCCAACAATAGGGCCTGATTTCCCCAACAAGGATTATGGATGTCCACAAATGGACTTTTATACCCAAAACCAGACTTTAATCTTGTTAATACACTAAACATGATAGAGATTTCTAATGTTCATTGCCAATGATGATGGTGGTTGTCGGCGATCATAGCTGGTGGTCGTCGGTGTCAACGATAGCCGGAAAATGCTAGAGTGCTCTTCCTTCTTCCTCCTTTCTTATGTGAAGAATGAGGGTCTATTTATAGTTTTCTGGGAGTGGCATCCTCAGTAAATATAGAGAAGATCTAGGGTAAATTTTTAAAGTGTTCAATCAGACAACCAATAGTGATTCTTTTGATCATATAGTGTTTATCGAGCATTTAAGTGTTATAGTGATATAAGAATTGAGTGATCTTAGGATTGTTGATCCACTTGATTCGACTATAAGCATGTCATATTTGGATATCATTTGGTCATCCAATTCATGTTTTGAAGCTTTCAAATAGGTTTTGATCCATTGATTTAGGCTCATTTGGGCTCGGATCAGACTGAATTTGGCATGTCATATTTGGATATCATTTTGGATGCTTCTGATACATATTTACATCAAGATTCGTGCATGATCAAGATGATTTTTTGGTGACATATCAATATATAGATTGAGATATGAACATTATTGTATAATTTGTTAAAAATTAGTTTATTAGTACTTGAACTGGTGGTAAGCAAAGGCACCCGAGCACTCTCTCACACACATATTTATTACTTGTATAAATTTTGCTAATAAAAAAATTATGAAATACTCTAACAATTGATAAAAATACTGGTTATAAGACTTTTTGTGTAATTTAAAAGGGATGATTCGTTTTTCATGTAATTAGAGACATCACAAGTTTATGCATGCGATGGTCTTGATATTTTTTTTTAGAATATTAGCAAGTTTTCGAAGCTCATTAATGAAGTAGAACTCGTGTGAGTGACCTTATCTCCGTATCTCTTGAACCAAGCCAAACAATGCCCACCCATGCTTTTTCATGATATTCTCGTTTAAACTCATAACCAGTATGCTTCCTTTCGTCCGCATCTCAAATAAAATTTTCAGTAATAAACTATTAATATTGGTTGCTGATTTATGCATTTCATTATTTTTGTGTTAGGATGGAAACTTTCAGACTGAAAAGCATTTCGGGGATCGCCAAAGTCACAGGAGTTGTACTATGCATAACTGGAGTAATTTTAGTAGCACTGTATAAAGGGCCAAAACTAAAATCCTTAAACTTTCATCACCCCTTTCTCCACAGCTGCAGCAACAACACTAATTTCACTGAAAATCGAAATACATGGACTTTAGGATCATTTCTTGTGTTCGTAATTGCAATATTCTGGGCTTTATGGACAGTGCTGCAGGTTTTCTTTCTTTCTTACCTCAAAATTCAAATTAATATGTAATTTTTATGTGATGCATTGAGCATAATTACTTTGTGTTATGATTTTTTTAGGGTATGATACTCCGGGAATATCATTCGAAGCTTCTCTTAGCAACTCTAATATCTGTTTTCAGTGCTTTTCAATCATGTCTTGTCGCTTTCATCTTCGAAAAGAACTTGAAAAAATGGAAGCTGCACTGGGACGAAGGTTTACTTGCAGTGAGCTACAATGTAAACTATATTTACATTTAAAACACTTTTAGTAAACTGTTATGAAATTTTGAAACGTTAGCCATAGAGCTAACGCAGTATAATTTTTGAAATATTTTGAAAATTTTGCAGGGCGTCTTCATTGCTGGCCTAGCACTATACTTGCAAAGTTGGTGCAATGATAAAAAGGGCCCACTCTTTGTATCCATGTTCTCTCCTTTGGCTCTTGTTTTCACCATCATTATTGCATCGGTTTTATTGGGAGAGGTAACAAACCTTGGAAGGTAATTGATATAAATTAATGGAGGCATCAAATGTGTTTTGTGATTGCCTTAGCTTATTTTTGTGGTATTATTATTGCTCTTTTGACTCATGCAGCGTACTGGGATGCGTTTTTATGGTTGGAGGTCTTTACTGTGTACTCTGGGGGAAGAGTAGAGAACAAAACTCAACTGAATCACACATAGAGCGGAAGGAAGAAGACCAGAAGACTAGTAATAGATTTAATATTGAAGAAGGGAAATGATGATATAAGAAATTTCCAAATCAACCAAGGTAATTGCATACCTGTTGAAGGAAATCGAGGAAATAAATACTGAATTAAACTTTTAATGGCTATTTGAATCGGATGAAAATGTTTGAGATTTTCAAACTTTTTTTATTTCCTTGCTCTTACATTAAAATAATCAAATAGAACTTAAATGAGAGAATGAAAGACATCTCCCAGACCAATGCTATATACTTCACTACGTAAAGCCACAATATGGAGGATTTAATGAAAGACATCAAATATTGTTTTATATTGTCAAAAAGTTTTTGACTTTTTTATCCCAATGAAATTGAGCATTGTTTTTACATAAAAGTAGTAAATGGATAGCATCCTCCTGAAGGGTTTAAAATAAAGCACGTAGAGCCAACAAACTTTATAAGGATCTTAATTGACCAAGACTTTTAGATTCATTTCTATGATATCTTTGGATTTAAAAAGATTAATTTTAATTCCATGATGTACTGAAAGAGTAAATACTTTCTTGAAGTCAGAATAAAGGCTCAGTTTAGAGAGTTCTTTTTCTAGTTCATAAAGGCTTAACCGTTCAAAAATGATTATGAAATTATAAAGATGGTGTCCCCTTTTTGACTCTTGACAACCATATTATCAACATAACGCTCCAGTTAACTATGAAAATGTTCGCCAAAAATTTGGGTCATAGCTCATTAATAAGTTGCACTAGTATTCTTGAGTTTCAAAGACATGACCTTGTAATACTAAATTCCAATAGGTTTTCTGAATACAGTATTTTTCCTATCTTCAAGAGCCAACCATCTTAATTTTATTTAAACAAGATAAACCATTTAAAAAGCTATATCCACCATGAGCTCTAGTATAGGCAATAGGAACTCATCATTGGAACAAGACTTATTCAAACCCCTATAATAGAAGCATAAAAGAATTTGATTTTTCTTTTTTCTTAACAAGGTTGATGTTGGCAATACATTAGAGATGTTTTTCTTTTAGAATAAAACCAAATTTAATCAATATATTTAATTTGCATTTTACTTGTTGTTCAATTTCCATGTCCATGCACCATGGGGCTTTCTATACATGAACAATATTTGGTTAAATTTTTAGTTTATGAGTTGTTATATCTAGAGATCATTGTGGCATTTCTTCAGAACTTTAAGTGAACTAGATAACTTCTAAGAGCAACTTAACCATGTTATTTGATTCATCCTCCTTAATAACTAACTTATTAAGGCTAGATGAGGATTTTCTTCGGTACCAGGGTTGATTTTTCTAAGCTCATCAATTATTAACTTCATTTTCTTCTTATGTTTAGGGGGTGCATCCCTTAGTAGAGAGTCATCGGATTTGCTTGAAGATTCTAAAGAGGGTTTGTTAAATGAATTAATAGAATTTATAAATAAACTATTAGTCCTTGGATTATTTGAGACAATGAAGTTATATTTATCATTGTCCATTCGACCTGAAATATGAAAGGAACAATTAGTTTTTTATTTTAGTTTAATATTTTTTGTATTCCAAAGGTTTTCTAGGTGATTAGCTTCACCCTTAGTCTAAGTAGATGATGTTAAAGCTTACTTAATTAGCTATTTAATGCATTTAGGTGATCAATCATGAGGGAGTTCTATTATTTTCATTCATGAAATGTCCATCAAGCTTTACTTCAACTTTTGATCTTGAAAAATAAGAAAAAGGAATAAAACATCATACAAACTTAACATTAATCCTCTTTTTAATGAGCAACATTTTTATTCGATAATGTTGTTAGGGTTTAAGGTTTAACATCCTCCTTTTGCTTCTAAAAAGCAGACAACTAAAAATCATCCTCGACATCTACTTGGAGCCTATCCTCATTGCCATCTTTCTCTGGAGATAGATTGAATATTGTTCTTTGATTTTGATTTTCTTTTAAAATTATTATAGTCTATTCATATTTCATAAATAGATATAATTCATCCTTCGAACTGGATTCCAAATTAGCATGGATAACATGCATTTTCTTTTATATGCATTCCATTTCATATTGTGCTTTTTTTTAATTCTTTCTTCCTCTACCTCGTCCTAGAGTGTTGGGTTGTATTACCACAACTTTGTAAAGGAGGGTTAAGAGACTCATGAACAGCAAGTTCAAGACCATAATAACTTTTTTATTCTTTTTGTTTTTTTTTTTCTTTTTTTTTAACCTTTTCTTACATTTTAATAATTATTATTTGAATGTTTTTGGAAAAGGCAACTTTTTTCTTAAGTAGATATTTTGTTTTCCTCATTGGTATTGACTTAATGAACAAAGAATATTTAATGCACTCATGAAGGGAATATAAAACCATCTCATTATAATGTTACTAAGGTCTTACTAGATGACAATTGAAGGGGGTTTTTTAATTTATTATAAGAAATTGTTTATATCTTCAAATCACTAATCGTTAAGAGAAGACTTACAGAACCTAGACCCTTCTCACCTCTTTCATTAAAGCTTTATAACATTATCATATCTTAGCTTGGTTTTTGCTTTTTAAGTAGAAAAGATTTATCAAGTCAAAATATTGATCAATGCACATAAAGAAAAGAGCAAAAAAGATAGTCAAATGTTTTCAACATTTACAAAAAAAATAAAGATAATTATGATCAAAAGTTCTTAAGAACAATTCATTGTTAGAGAATGTCACAATGGGAACTTCATCTAAGCCAAAACCTTATCAAAATGCATTGCAACTAGCAGGTTGTATCTCAAGATAAAGTAAAGCAATGATTAAGGCTTCCTTCATCTTCTAGGGAGGATTAAGAGCAACATATATGCTCAATTTAATATCTAGTTTACAAATATGGTAAAAAATATTACAGTCAACCTTTACAATCAACCATCACTAGTATCATGAGCAAGAATATGCTATGGTGGGAAAGAAGATTCTAGATTTTTCAGGACTTAATTTTTTTATCCTTGGGAGCCATTGAGAATATGACTGCCACCATAGAGGCTAACCTTTATAATCTCTTATGATGGAGATGTTGAAATTTGCAGCCCGATTTGTTGTTTTAATGATTATAAATATTATTGGCTCAATCATTTACTAGTCTCTTCATTTAATATAATGCATCTTTCTTTTATGTGTTATTAACCATTTTAAGTATAACTTACACTGAGTTGGATTAAAGAAGTAGGCTTTAGCATTAAGGTTTGGGCAAGTTAAAATAAAAGAGTATGTACTTTTTTTTTCTTTATTCATTTATGTAATTAGATGTATGTTAAGAAAATAACTGGGCACACACTCTCTAAGGGGGATAAAAATTTACTACTTGAATAGTCTACTAAAACGTATTACATGATCAATTATTCTAGAAATTAATCCAAGTATTACTTAAATCAATTAAATTAATTTGAGTAATAATTAATC
Source organism: Dendrobium chrysotoxum (assembly GCA_019925795.1). Taxonomy (NCBI): domain Eukaryota; kingdom Viridiplantae; phylum Streptophyta; class Magnoliopsida; order Asparagales; family Orchidaceae; genus Dendrobium; species Dendrobium chrysotoxum. The sequence continues at coordinate 45,087,150 of CM034302.1, forward strand.
AAAGCCTTATGACCTTTAGTTGTATAGGATGCTCAGCTATTTCGATAAACTCCTTAGTCAAATCTATGTTACCAAAATTAAGAAGATTTAAAATTTTGAATTTCAACTGATCATACTGCATAAAGTATTTTTTACAGTATGATTATTAGTGAATATTGCCAAAATTTTTCCCATAACTTAAGAAATAGAATCAAGATAAAATCCTAATTAATGATCATAAAATATAATCCAAATCATACAATATAGTTTTTTTGAGAGATCACTAGCCTAACATTGGTTCATCCAAGATAATGCTTCATTAGATATAACTAATCATATTGTATGATTTGTGATGAAAATTGAACTAATTAGACAGTATGATCCTTGTATCATAATATAACATAAAAATATTAAATTAAAAATTATGATTTTATTTAAATCGCTTACTTTATTAATTTTAAGTAAGACCTTTAGGGTTGTGTTTCCTAGTGAAAGATATCTTTTCAGGGAAAGAGAGATTTAGAGAGGGAGAAGTGTCTCCTTACTTGTAAGAGAGTCCAAACTAGTTGGAGACAGAGCAGGTGAGGTTAAGGGAGAGTTTTCTTGAGGGAGTCAATAGTTGTGAGGGAGTTATTAATCTCATGTTTTATGAGGTCAATCATTCAATTACTCTCAATCATACTCAATTCAATTTAGTCATTAAAAGTTATTCAATTGCTCCACTCAATTCAATCACTCTATTTAGTCATAGTATTCAATCATTAAACTCCAATCATCAATCCTTGTGGAATCATTCAATAATTGTCAGTGATTCATTCATCTTCAATCAATCAATAAATTAAGTTCAATCTTCAACCACCCTAAATCTTCAATCATCATCAATTTTTATTTAATCATTTAGTTAAACCTCAATCAATCAACTTCATATTCAATTACATTCAATCAACAAATGATTATTAATGGTTCAATCACTTCAATTCAATCATTAAACTCAAGTTCTTTCTAAATTCAGTAAAATTCAATCAAGCTCAATTCTACTCTTCAATCATCCTAAATCATTCAGTAGTCTTCAAACACCTTCAAAACTTTCAACTAAATTCAATCTTAAATGTTAAGTTCGAATCCAATGTTCATTCTAAATCCTAAAGCCTTAAAACGTTTCCCTTTTAATGGGAGTTTTCAACTTGTTCAAAACCGTGGGATGGTATTTGGTCATTCACATTTTGATTATCAATCTCCAAATAGTCTCCTTAATTATTTTGGAAGCCTCCATGCCATTTTAAACACTAAAACTCAAAGCATGTTCCATAGGTCTAAAACTTTGAAATATTTACAATCCATTCCTCTCAACTTGGCATCATGGTTCATACCTCGTTAGGGACCCTTATGAATGATTTGAACATGTTCATAATCATCATCATAAAAATTTGAACCCATTTGAGTTCATGGTTGGCCATAATTTTCCTTGGTGACCATATTTGACCAAATGAACCCTTAAACCCTAAATCTCCTTCATATACATGATGCATCATATAAAACTCAACCCAATCCCTAACTAGATTTGAGCACTAGTTATTTTTGTAATCATCATTGATCATGCATAGACCAAAATGGACCCATGGTAGAGCTCGGTTAACAATAATTGGACACTTTGCTCATATGGAACCCATTTGAACATAAACATTCAAACATGCATAAATGTTAACCTAAGTCATGCCAAAGTCTCCTAAACTATTCAAACAGAAATTATACTTGTTTAAACCTAAATAGACCTCGGTGGACCATAATTGACCATGGTTGATCATAGTTGACAAAAACATCATTGAATCTAAACTAGACTTGATGTACCCTTCATGTAATTCATTCTATGTGGATATTGTTTTGACCCAAAATCACATCTAATAAGTTCAATTTTTCATTTAATATATATTGGATAAAATCCCTAGGCTTTGTAAATCCTAGTTGACCAAGTCAACCTAGTTAACCAAACTACCCATTTCAGTATCCCTCTTTTATCCAACAAACCTAGGTTAACCCAAAGTCTCCATAGCATTCAAGAATGTCATTGGGTGCCCATGGGTCTACCATAGCTTGCTCAACCCTTAGGTCAACTTGGTCTACCCATTTCGGTTGACCTATGTGAACCCAAATGGATTTAAATGCATGAAATTATAGTCCTTGTAAATAAAGCCAAGCAATTGCATTCATTACATGCATATATATTCCATGTTTCAAATCTAGGAAATTCAACCCATGTGATGACATGGGTTAGCTATTTGGGCTAACCCAAGTCTTTAAAAATACTCTCATTTGAGCCTAACTATAACCCAGCTGAAATCAAGCCAACCAAACCAAAATATTATCTTGCTAGTGCTTCCAGACGGGTGTACAATAAATGGTAAGCCATGGGACTGCCTTTGCTATCCATAAATTTTAAAAATAAAACTTAATTTAATTGGTTCACTTGTAACTTCCTCCATAATAAATCACATAGGCTCAAACCTTCTAGACTCTTCCTAAACCCCTAGCGGACCATCCCCAAATGAATTAGCCACTTGGGATAGCTATGTTAAGTGAAATTTAAGTTGGTTTTATTATATTAAATTTTAGTAAACATGTATATTTTAATTAATGTTGGGCAAGAATGTCTCACAAAAAAAGGCAAAAATTACAATGTTGAGAATTAGTGCAATGACATAAGAATTATTAGCACCATAACATTTTTAACTTTCCATCACAAAACTAGGACATTCTAGCACTGAATCCTTGAGAAAATTTCATTTAATTTAATGGCTAGATGGAATAAAAGTCAGTGTTGTAATGCTACTCAAAATCATAGTGCCATAAGTGAACATTGCAGCGCCGAAGTCTCAAGAAAAATTTTAAGCTATTCAACACTGAAGCTCCAACATCAAAAGCCTTAGAGTGTGGATTACATTAGAAAGCACCATAGTGCTCATCTCTTTTAGCACCACGGTAGAATAATTAGAGAAAAGAAGCATTATAGAATATTAATTAAGTGTTCTGTCAGACTAGTCAACATTCACGTCAGCTGACACCAGCACCATAGTGGAGCACATTTATTAGTTCTAAGGTGGAAATTCATATTGTAATGCAAAGGCACACCCTGTAAAATGCCCTAATGTCTGAGTCTATTTATGTTAAGTATAAATAGTTTTTTTTAATTGAAAGATAGTGAGTGGCGTATAGTGGAGTGGCTAGTCAATCTTGTAGAGATCAAAACCACACATAGGAGTGGAAAGGAGTGAGGAGAGTGAAGGTGTATGAGGAGAATCACTTCAGAAAGAGTCCATCTGAGTGATCTATTTTGGATTTTTCATTATTTTTCTCATGTTTTCTATTTGTTCTCTTTTCTTGAGCATGTAACTGAAAGTGTTTTGTTCAATTTTATTTTTATGGATAGCTAAACTCTACATTTGAACTAATGATGTAAAAATTTATGTATATTTTAATGTAAACTCTTTAATGTAAATGTGAAATATTATTTTTAATATCTCCCATACTTTATTTAATTCGTTTAATGATCATGTAGAAATTTAAAATTTTGTGTAATGCATTCCCTCAACGAAAGAATATTGGAATAATTTAAAGTATTAAAATGGTATACTTTCATACCTACATATAGGATGATTTGGATTCGAGGAACTATAGAGATATAATAGGTGTAGAGAGGCCATATTCCTTTCTTTACACCTTTATAAGCTTGACATAAATCTAAAGGGGCATAAGCTCTAATTCATAACTATCATAGAAGCATTTGCATAGGAGAACATAGATTCATTCACCATCATTAGTCCCAAGCATCTTTATCTTTGGTTATATCAACCATTTTCTATTTTCTTTACTAGTTCTAGTAATTAATCTTTAATTTTGTTATATAGGATAAATTTAGTAGTTTGAGTAGACAGTACTATAGTTAATTATGGTTCACCTATTTTCTTGTGGTTTCAACACTCTTCTCATAATAGTTTATTACTTCATCACCATATGCCCTTATGTTAGTTGGGAGTATTTAGCATATTAATGTGTAGTGGTAAGCAATTTTATTAACATATAATTTTGCCACCAATAAAACATTAACTTCAACACACAGAGTATAAATAACAACCTATCATCTTTTTGGCCTTGTTATTGGGCAAAGTAGTGTGCACTTTTATAATTGTTTCCATTTTATTTAAAATACTATAAAATTTAATCCTACTTAATTTGTATCTTAATTAGTTGGAATTAATTTTGTATGAAGCTATGAAATTATAATTGTTTGCTCTCTACAAATTTTTTTAGTTTATTTTATTACATTTTATTTTTTGTTTGATGTTGCTGTATGCACAGTTCATCTAGTAAGGGACCCTTATTATTTGATGTAGAAATAGAGAGGACCCTTACAAAAATTTTAAAAACTAAAGCACTTTTCGAATGGTCATACCAAATCCAGATTCCGACTATCATATACCTATTAGGGAGTATGCCAATCTATTAGTATATGGAATTCATCAGAGTTTTAACTGACCTACTATCCAAGCTGATAATTTTAAGGTAAAATTTACCATCATCAAAATGGTCGATATTTCTAGTTTGGGGGAACTCTTATTAAGGATCCCAACCAATATTTAGCTTGTTTTTTAAACATTTGTGCAACATTAAAGTATAATATTATTAGTGATGATACTATTAAACTTCACATATTTCCATTTTCTCTAAGGGGCAAAGATAAAATGTGTTTGAATTCCTTGCCCCTAGGCTGCAAAACCCCTTCGAATGAGTTGGTATATAAGTTTCTAGCAAAATATTTTCCACCTTCCAAAACTGCAAAACTTTGGAATGATATGACTTCATTTTCCAAATTTAATAGAGAGTCAATTTATGAGAGCTGGAAAAGATTCGAGGAGATGCTTAGAAAGTGCCCTCACATGCTTTGCCAGATTGTTTGGTGATTTAGACTTTTTATAATGGAATTATAGGATCCCTTAGGCCAATAATTGGTGTAGGAGTCAGAGGATCTTTAAAGTAAAAACCATTGATGAGGCTTATACCTTGATAGAGGTTATGGTTATAAATAACATTTAGTGGCCTTCTGATGGGGTTAATTCTAAGAGAATTACTAGTGTGCGTGAGTTAGATACTTTAATAATTTTGATTGCTTTGGTAACTTCCATGTCTAAGAAGTTATATAAATTTGGAGTTAGTTCTATTTCGGAATCACCTACCTATTTAAAAGAGCATGATTTGAATTCTTTTGGCGAGTCTAGTGTTAAAGGGATTCCAAATGTGAATGAAATTGTAAGACCTAACAATCCATATTCAAATATATACAATTTAGGTTGGAGAAACCACCCTAATTTTAGCTAAAATAGTAATAATGGTTGAAATTAGTGGAATGCCAATCAACCCAACACTGCCATACCTTGGAATAACCCTCAATATCCTTTAGTGAATCCCAGACCTTCTTATTCCCCAGGTTTTAATCAAAATAATCCATCCAAAGATAGGAAGACACCTTTGGAGGATTTTGTGTTTCAGATGGGAAACCAACTAGTATGGTAGTTGCCCATTACAAATTTGGAGAATTTATTACAGTAGTTGCCAATTTCTTTTAGTAGTAGGCCCCATGGAATCTTACCTAGTACAACTAAAATCAATCATAAGGAAAAAGTAAAACATTAAAGTTTCGAGCATTTGAGGAATAGTAATGATATTATGTTACGAAAATAAAAAATCTTGGCAAAGTCTTGTTGAAGGCTAAAAATATAACACTGATGGTAGGCAACAAAAGTTTATCATGTGTTGTTGTGTGTTTTATAAGCCTTTTTATTGTTTTGCTTTGTTCACTTGGTTACCGACAAACTTTAGTATATTTTGTTATTCAATTGTTTATGTTGTTTATGTAATTTTTTATTAACTAAATTTCTTATTTGCTTAATTATTAACATGTGCTTTATTAATTGCACATTGATAACTCATTTGACTAATAGAAAAAATTACAATTAAAAATTACTTAAAATTAAGAATAATATAAAAATATAGATGCTAAATCGAATAAACAAAGAGTAATAATTTATAATTTTAAAATCGTCCCATGCAACTAAGGAAAATTGTCGAAATAGTTCTTAATTTTTGAACTTCAATGCTATAGCACCTAAGCACTGAGTTTTGATTATAAGATTGAACAACTAAATTTAGAAAATGGATGTACTTAGATTAATTTATTAAATTCATTATGAACTCAAGTGAGAAATTAGTAAACTTGTAGAATCCTTACATAATTGCAATTTTGGATAACTTAAATGAACAAATTTAGTCTGATATTCAAAATCATTATTTTAGTACTCATGTGCATTTAAAAGAAAGAAATGACATGCAAGAAGATCAAAATAAAGAAAGAAAATAGCGAAAGGAAGATGAGTACTATATCATCAAAAATTGGTATATAAGGATGTTGAATTCCTAAAGGATCCTAATACTTAATTTTTTAAAAAAAGAGTGTAAGTTATTACATATGAAAGGTCTATAAACGAATTTCAAAATCAACTAATGTACGACCAATTCCTAAATGATACATTATTCAACTAAATTAGTAGCGCAATTGAACTTATACTTATTATTATGGAGCTCAATTTGAATATTAATGAAGATGATTCCCTATGATGCATTGTTCATTTTTTAAAGTTCAAATAACTACCCTTTGATCATTATAATTCATATCTAAATAGTGGAGTATTACCTTATATTTTAATCATTTTGAATTTGTAACATTTTCTTATTTGGAGCAATGAGTTGATGAAAGGTGCAAACACAAATTCTTGAGGATAAGAAAGAGTTTTAGATGGGCAGAATTTCTTAAAAAAAATTTATGTTAGTTTTATTATGTTAAATTCCATTAAATATATGTGCTTTAGTTGATGTTATGTTGGAATATCTTAGGAAAAGGAACAAAAATTGTGAAGTTAAGAACTAGTGCAAGAAGTATCATCATTGCAGCACATTTAACTCTCCGGTGCCAGATCAAGGCATTACAATGCTAAAGCCTTGAAAAAATTCCATTTAATTCAGCACGTTAGTAGAGTAAAAGTCAAAGTTACACTGCCATAATTGTACGTTGAAGCATGAAAGTCTCAAAAAAATTATAAATAATTTAATGCCAAAGTGCTAACCTCAAAAGCACTAGAGCATAAATGATATAAGCAAGTGTCACAGTGCTAATCTTTATCACCACTATAGCAGAATACTTAGTTAGAAGAAGTGTTTTATTGAATTACCCAAGCATCTCATTGGATCAGTCAACATGCATGCCTGGTTATCCCAGAATTATAGTAAAGCACAATATCAAAGTTGAGGTTCTAATTTATATTATAAAGCCACAGTGTCACCATATTGAGCATCATGGTGCCTAACTCTATTTATGTTAGTATAAATAGTTTTTTAAATTTATTTTCTAAGAAAGGAACATGTGGATAGTGAGTGGCATATAAGGGAGTGGATTGTTGTTCTTATAGAGAGCAAAATAACATTTAGGTGTGGAAACGAGTGTGTAAAGTGAAGGTTTAAGAGGAGGAATCACTTTGGGATGAGTCCATCTACAGGATCTTGTTGGGATTCCTCATTTCGGGTGCTACTCTCTTAACTATTTCTATTTATTTTATTTTCTTAAACAAGTAATGGAAAGTGTTTTGTTCACTTTTATTTCTATGGCTGGATAAACTCAAATTTTAGACTGATGATATAAAAATCTATGTGAATTATTATTTTTAATGTGGCCCATGATTAATTTAATTTTTGTAATAGCCATGTATAAATTTAAAATCTAGTGTGATGTATTACCTCGATGGAGGAATATTAAAATAATTATGAGTATGTAAATTGAATTCATTCATGCCTAGACTTAATATAATTATGATTCAAGGATCAGTGGAGATATAGTAACTGTAGAGAGGCCATAAACCATATTTTAAACCTTTATAAGCACAATAGAAATCTAATGGTGCATAAACTCTGATTCATAACTATTATAATGAGTTAGCTTAGGAGAACATAGATTCATTATGCAGCATTAGTCTAAAATATCTTCATCTTTGGTTATCTCAACTATTTTCTACATTTCTTAGAAGTTCTTATAACTACCTCTTAATTTTATTGCATATGATAAATTTAGTAGTTTGAGTAGCTAGTACTAGAGCCAATTGTGGTTCATAAATTCACTTGTGGGTTCCACACTCTTCTCATTAAACTTTATTAATTGATTAATATGCATAGTTACATTTGTTGGGAGCATTTAGCATTTTAAGATGTTGTGTTAAGCAATTTCAATAGTATATAATTTTGCCACCACTAAAGCATTAACTCTTCCATAGAAAAAGTATAAATAATAACCCGTAAAGCTCTACATGGTCAAAATTTGATTTGGATTCAAAAAAATATTAAGCTATAAATACTCAGATTTCTTTTGAATAAAGGTTCTCTTATTTGTTTTCAAACACTTCCCTAAAGTTCCCTATTTTATGCAAGTTGGCTAAATCTCCAGTGAGCCACTTTAGACAAAACACTCAAATCCCTATTTTATATGAGTAAATTATCATTTTCTTTAGAGCTATAAACACTATTTTATGCAAGTTGGCTAAAGCTCCGGTGAGCTGCTTTAGGCTAAACACTCAAATCTTTGTACTTTGCTCTACAAACCTTAGAGTTTGAGGCAAAGTTTTATGCCAGCTCAAGTTGGACTCATCTGAATCAAAACCCCCATCAATTGCACTCTAGATAGTGGTAATTTGTAAACCCGACCCTCTACATAGATAGGCTTTGTCAATTGTGAAAGGAACTTACAATCTATAGATAGTTAGCTAGTGGGTTAGAAGAACCTGATAAGTTGATCCTCTGGGATTGATTTAAACAAATTATGATAAGAAGATTCACTGGATCAAGCCAAATATCCCTCATGATTGAATTTCAAAGTGGGAGGTTATAGACAAAATCTAAGCCATCCATTCCATCCTTTTATGCTATTCTTATATGGAGCATTTTGCATAATTATTTGCCTCTTGATTCTATTTTATTGAAAAAAGGTTTTTATATTATTTCTGAATGCTAGTGTTGTTACCAAATTGAAAACCTTAATCATATTTTTATTCAAGGTCCTATTACTATACAAGTTTGGTTATATTTTGACAATATGTTTAATGTTCAGTCCTCTGGTATTTTGTTCCAACCCAAGGTCATATTAGGAATGTTTTACGGGTCATTATCTATTGGTTTATATGGAGAAGTAGGAATGAAGCTAAGCATGAGGACATTATAATTAATTCTTTGAGTATTATTTCTAAAGTCAAGGATAAAATTTTGCATCTGCTTGTGGCTAATTTACTAAAATTGAACTCATTCAAAGGTTTTTATCATGTTGCTATGAATTTTGGTTTGTTTTTTCAATTATCTTCCTCTATTATCAAAGATAGAATTATTAGATGGATGAAGCCTCAACAAGGTTGTTTTAAGCTTAACACTGATGGTTTATTTAACAATTTAAATGCTAGTTATGGTGGTATTATTAGGGATGCTAATGGCTAAGTCATTTTTGCCTTTGTGGGTCCTAGTAATGCTAGCACCGTTATTAAGGTTGAGATTAAATCTCTTCTATATGGTATTCAATTGTGCATTTCTTTAGGTATCACTAGTGTTTGAATTGAAGTTGATGTTATGCTTCTGATTCATTATATCAAGGGTAATTCTATTACCAATCTAGTGAATTTTTATATGATTAGAGATATAAAACATTTGGCATTCTTTCATTTCATTTCATATTTCCCATATTTTTATGTGAGGGTAATGCTATGGCTGATTACTTAGCTAAATTTGGTTGTAATTTAAATGATTTTACTGAGTTTATTGAGCAATCTTTACTTGGAATGCTAAGAGTCTTGATTAAGCTAGATCATTCTGGTCTTCCATATGTTTGGTCCACCTAGCTGGGTATTTCTCTATTAGTGGTATTGTTGCTTTTGGTTTATTTTTAGATATGTGGTTTTTTTTTTTTTTGTCTTATTGTTTATGTGGGTTCTGCTATTTTTGGTTGTTGAGGGTATTGGGTCTTTGTTTCTTTGTGATCTGGAGCATTTTATGTTCATGCAATACAATTGGAGTTTGTGATGGAATTCTTTCTATTGTTTGGAGATTTTTTTTGTTGCAATTTTTTATTCATTTTTTTGTAATTATGGCTATCAATCAGGGTTTATTTCTTCTGCTTCATGTGGTTTCTATGGTGAGTATTGGTACTAATGAGAATTTTACAATTGGCCAACTTTGGCTTTGGGCTGACTTGAGCATTTTTTTTCTGGCAATGATTGTATCTTTCCGGAGTATGAATTTTTTCACCTATGATACCCATCTTCTACTCCTCTTGTCCTTAGAAAGATGAGTGGTTGTGTTGTTGGGTTGAAATGTATGGTTTAGGATAGTTAAAATCTATGTTCGATAGATGCTTGGTATTACTAGATCAAAGTGGATTTTATGGTCCAATTAACTTTTTTAATGATTTACTATTACCATATCCAATCTATTATTTTCTTAGTTGATGGGGCTCTGTATGTTCGGATCAATGCTTCCTTATGTGTGCCCTTGCTGGGTTTGTTCATCTACTATCTTGTTTTCTTTTTTTCTTACTTTATCTGCTAGTTTCATTATTTGGATTGGCAGTGGTTTAGATTTAATCAGCAGGAGATTAAATATAGTCAAGATATTTCTAATATTACACTCCTAAGCCATTTTATCATTCAAAATTGGATCTTCATTCTATGGTTAATGCTTTTATTTTTAATTCACACCTGAGCAATTTTACTATTTTGGTGCTGGTTGTGGGGAGTTTATGAGTTCATTCTGTTCATAATAAGTCTGTTATCTATTTTTTTTAATATTTATGTTGTTATCTCTACTTTACCATTTCATAATGTTCTAGGTCCCTTTTGGTGGATTAATATCAAGTGTTTGTTGCATTATTCATTGTAAGGCATGCACTTTTGATTTCACACTTTATCTGTGTTTATGGAGTTGGGTTTCTACTACTGCCCGATTTCTCTCTATTATTTGAATATCAGTCATTTTATGCTATGTTTGATGTTAAAATCTTATCTTGCTTGTAATTCTCCTGTTGTGTTGATATTGATCAATTTGGGGTTGGTTTTACATCTACTTTTTCTCTAGAAGGTGGTTGGGCTGCCCCTTTTTTATACTAATTATCCTTTACTGTTTAAACATAATTCCAGATATATAGCTTATGTGCTGCGTGGGCAAGTTGGGTTATTCATGAACTATAATTATCATTTTCAATCTTTTCTTTATGGTAATCATTTTTTGGTTATGACCATAACTTTTGCAAGCGGTTCAACCAATATGAGTGTTAACTACTATACCAGGTCTACTTTTTGGTGTAAGAACTACTTGTTTCTTATCAATTTTTTGCAGGTTCCATTTAATGTAGATATTTTGGTTCTGATTTTTTTGGTGGAGAGATGGAGATTACAGATAATCAATTTTTCTTTCCTATTTTTTGGGTGTTGGCTTCTTGCCACCCTAGAATGTACCTAGTTTTGTTTATCATTGATTAGTAGGGATCTTGAGATCTTTGGTTTTTCTTTGACTTTTTTTGTAGCCCTTTTGAGCAGTAGTGAGATCGAGGTCCCTTTTAAGGACCTTATTTTTTTTATTCTAATCAACACGTAGGCCCCACTAAGGGTTCCCCTCCCCCCTCCCCCGCCCCCAAAGAAAAAAAAAGGATTTTTAATAAATTATTAAAAATTTGATTTAAATCCAACAAAATAAAAGATAAATTGCATTGAAATTTAAATTTATAAACCATTCAAGGAAAAATATAATCTCTATCATAAAAGTTAAAAATAAAATTTATTTAAAAATTTTAGAAAATTCAACACTTAATTAAATGAAATAATTAAAATTTTCTAAATAAATTCCAAATGGTTTGAAACTCTTTCAATCATTACCTTAGATTGTCCATGACCTCCTTGGATGATTTCAAGGTGCATGGAGTTGATTTAGTATAAAAATTAAAATTACACAAAATACTTGAATTAAATAATTATATAAATTCGCAGATTTAGTAAAAAATCTTACTTAAACAAACTAAAATCCTAAAAGTACAAACTAGATAATATTCAACTCTAATAAAATTTAGAATTTAATAAAAATAATAAAATTATGAAATTTTAAATAAAAATTAAAAGTCAAACTTTGGTTATCCCTTTTTAGAAAAAGTAAAAGAATTAAAAAAGTAAATGAATAAATAAAAATAATTAATAAATAAGTAGAAATAAAGATAAAATGAAATTTGTAAACATAAAAAAAATAAATAAAATAAAAACAAATCAATTAATATAATTTCCCAAAGTGTTTCTGGAGTTTTGAAACATTCCACCTTACTTCCTCATTTAGCATCTTTTCTACTATTTGACCATCTAAACTCCGATAATCATAACAGAAAGGCTACCTTAATAAACTATTATCCATGATCCACTAATCTTGTAGAATCCAAACTTTATCTCCATTACTCAATCACCATCTAATTATTCGAGTTAGAAATTAAGTTCCCTCTTCCAGAATATGCCAAATTGTAGATGATCCCCCTTCACATCTCCCTCCCAAATGTTCTTCCCACATTTAGATATTTCTACTCAACAGATATCTTTAATTTTGAATGAACTACCAAGACAAATGAGCCCTCATTGGACCTTGTATGTTTATTGCTGAATGGAATACATGACCTCCCATTTTAAGTCGAAATGCACAAATAATCCTTGGCCATATAGTGAATCCCCTCCCTACCTTGGTCTTTATGCCAAAGGAACTTGCTACACATTTTATCTAGCTCATTCAACACCCCTCTACGGACAAAATACTGAGTCAAAAGCAAAAAAGGGAGTAATAAGAAAGAGGCTTTGATCAAAGTCATCTTCCCTACTAATGACAGAGACCTATTACCCCACATATTAAGCTTATCCAAAGTTTTTTTATAATGATTTGAAAGTTTGAGTCCACCACCCTTCTATGTATAATTTTGACACCTAAGTACTCCAATTATCTATCAATTTTGAACCCCGACAGGTTTGCTAATCTCTTTTTCCTCCTGTCAACAATCTACTTCCCACAAATCACCTTTAACTTATTACTATTAATCTTATATCTAGACCAGTAATAATAATCATCAAGGATGTTTTTAATAAATCCAATTAATTGAATAGAAGCATCCAAAAATATTAATACATCATCAGCATATAACAGGTCGGAAATCCTTCCAACATTATGGGCTAACTTGATCACCAGATAACCACCTTTGAATAATTACCTTAGATAGCAATTTCAAGTACATTATAGAAAGATTGGGTGACAATGAACACCGTTACCTAAACCCACATTTAGCATTTGACCACTATGATATCCTCCCGTTGATCATCACTACAAACCTAGGATTGGTGACACAATGTATTATTTAATTTATAAATCTTATATGAAACCCCATAATTTTTAAAACCAAAGGCATGTAGACAAACATATACTATCATAAGTTTGTTCCATACCAAGCTGAAGTACCATATGCCCTTTCTTAGACACATAAAATCTGAATTTGTTGAACATCTTATGAACTAACAAGCAGTGATCTGACATTGAATGCCTTAACACAAAATAAACCTATTCCTCTAAGATTAGCTTTGGGAATGGTGGCACATTATATTATCCAATTTATAAATTTTAAATGAAACCCCATAAGTATTAGAACCAGATATAAGGTAGGCCAACACGTACTATCATAAGCTTGTTCCATACCAAATATAAGGTATACCCTTTCTTATACATAGAAAACTTGAATTTGTTAAAGATCTCTTGAGCTAACAAGTAGTGATATGACATTAAACATCTTGACACAAAAGCCACTTATTCCTTGATATTAGCTTTAGAAGATGAATTTTAGCCTACTCAAGATCATCTTTGTAAGCAATTTATATATAGTCATACATAAACTTATAAGCCATAATTTTGAAGGTTCTTTTGCATTGTCTACCTTGGGGATTAGAATAATAAGAGTATCTTACCATGCATATGGCATCATACCAAAAATAAAGAAATTATTAATAGCATTCCATAGATCTTCTTTAATAATCTCCCAATATGTCTTGAAGAATGCAACATTGATACCTTCCACTACTGGTGATTTATTGACACCCATTTCCGTGACAGTCATAGCTCATTCCTCACTAGTGAACTCAAAAATCAAAAGCTCCTTCTTCTCATCCTCCAACTGCTACTTCAAAGCAAATTCCTGCAAACCATCTTAAGTACTAGTCCTAGCTCTCCATTTATTTTGAAACAAACTTGTAAAATATGATATCAATTAATTTAGTATCCTAGCCTAATTCTGCATTAGGCTATTTTACTTGTATGATTCTATTCAAATTTCTCCTAGAAGAAGCAAAAGATTGAAAAAAATGAGTATTAGAGTCACCTTCCTCCAACTATCTTGTTTTAGCTCTTTGCCTCCACTAAGTGGCTAATGCAACTAGAGTAGTATTCATCTCATGGACATTCTTCCTCTGTTCCAACTGATGTTCCAAATCTAGACCATCCTCTAAGTAATCCCCTTCTTAAAGTGTAAGAACTTTTCCTTGAAGATACTCCTTCAATTGCATAATCTCTTCTAACTTATTTTTGCCCCAAAATTGTAAGGATCTAAGTTTATTTCTCAGCTTCCTTTAAAGATTATCTGTAACATCTCCAAACTCAGATTTTCTCCAAGCTTTGGAGATAATTCACCAAGTCAGTAGATATGTGCTCTAGACATTCTCGTAATGAAGGAACCTTCTTTGATTAGTATGAACATTTGCCATCAATAATAAAATTTTGTAGTGATCAGAAGCTACTTGAGATAAATACCTAACTATCATAAAAGGAGTGCAATTGAGAGCTTTTGAATTGAGTAAAAATCTATCCAATTTTTCCCAAATTTGAGCTGCACCCTCTTTTTTGTTATAGCATGTAAATTTTGGTCTAATACATACAACTTCATGTAGGTCATTATTCACCATGAAATCCTTCATCTCTTTAGGTTCTTGAGATAGAATGAATTTCTTTCCACCCTTATTTTCCCCTTTATTTAATATATATATAAAGTCCCATCTATCTAGGATAGGCTGATTGAATATAGAAAATCATTCAATCATTTCCCATATTAACCTCCTAATATGAACATCATTATTCCCATACAACATAACAATTTTCCAAACAAATGAATTGTGAGTCGTAAGCTCCCCAATTGTACATTGATTAGATTTAGCAATGAAAGTAAATTAAGACACATTCTTCCACATAGGGGAATGAATAAAGTCTCATCCCATTCCAGTTATCCTATCATTGTCAGTAAGATCTATGAATTCCAACTTAGTCTCCTTTAGATCAACAAAAAAATAATTATGATATTTTTAAATTGTTTGTAAATAGAAGTCATCCACTTTCTTCCTGGCTCCCCTACATTTCTCAAGAAGGATAACAGACATTAATTTAAACTTGGGGAGGCATCCCCACGCCAATTTTTCTCCTCGATCAATCTTCCTTTTCATAAGAACTGCTTCAATTGATCCTAACAATTTTAGCTTTTTGCTTAGATTGGCATTGTGGGCCACATGTTATAGTCAAAAGAACTTCCATCCAGATATTTACTTGTAATACAATCATCAGTGGTTTGTCCCTTTACAGGATTAACATCTGATAGAATGTTAATATGATTAGCATTTGATAGACTAATAAATGGTATGTGTTTAATTCCCTCCTTTTCTATAGCTCCACTAGCAAAAGGTAACCCCATACCATCTGGATCATTGTATAAAGCATCTCCAATCATTTTAGTGTCTTGAATCACTTTCATATTTCTTGAATCGTCCACACAACCATTATCTACAAATAAATTATCTTTCAGCTTATTATTCTCAACAATAGGATCAAAAAAAGAAGCATGCAAAGTAGCCCCTACCATATTATTTATTTCATCTTTATTTCTTCCATCTTGCATATAAGACAGCTTATGCTTATAGGGAAACGAGAATTCTTCCAACTTATTACTCTTCATCTGGCTCATATCTCCACTTGCTTGGTTGATCCTTTTTCTTCTTTTTTCTTTTTTAGAAGTGCAACTTGCATATGAACCTTATGGAAATTATTATAATCTACTAGAAAACATAAAACTACTACTCACTTTACAATGGAAGAGAGAGGATGCTTTATTAAAATATAAAAATAAAATGGTATAAATAATGCCTTAATCTCCACATGGGTACAACTCAGCCCCTTTAATTTAGCAACTAGAAAAAATTCTTTTGCTTTACCTAAATCTTGTTATTCTCCTATTAAAATTGAGAGTTTTTAATACTCACCTTAATTCACATAATTAAAAATAAAGCTATAAGGTTGTTGTGCTGCCATATATATATATATATATTGAAATTTAGACTTAGAAATTCATTAGAATTTTAAATAAAACTAAAAGTAAAATTTAGAGTTTAGAGTATGCCACATCAAATTGCATTAGTAAAGTGCATTGGAACCCAAGATAACTTATAAATCTGTTATTTAAATTTTAAATGTAAATCCTTGATTTCTAGTTAAAGTAAAATAGCTATCTACCCTACATATATTAAACCTAAAAAGCTTGTTTTAAAATTGTATGCTTAGGCAGTTAGCTGGAAGTCCACTCTAAGGAGATGTAAGTCCAGATTATATACACTATCAAGATATTTAGTCCAAGAGGGTTGTCGAAATATCAAATAAATTATAAAATTAAACCTAAATAAAATATAAATCTTTTTTTTGGGTGAAACCCATGGAGGGGCTTACGCGTTAATAAAATAAAAAAGATAAAGGGAACCTCCAGCTCACTAAAGCTCGATAAAGTTACAAAAGGAAGCAAAAGAAAACCTATAAGCAATGATTCCCTAAACTAAGTGTGGACCTCTGAAAGGAACAACAAACATCATCGCCGCGCGAGGGGAGACAATATCTGGCCAATGGGAGGGCAGATTCGATCACACATATGATTAACCATTGAGGATAGCGGCTCTCACCAGCACACCCCGATGGGTGATAATATATATGATCTGATCATCACAACAGGTTTCCCCCACCCGATACATTAGCTCGAATGAGATTTATTTGAGAGTGGGATGCGGTTTCCCCCGGGCGCAAGCCTCCGTGGTTAATTACATCTCAAGCCGGGGCCTGAGAATACTCTCGATTAAGGATTCTACATTATTCTTTCTAAATTAGGATTGGTACATAGGGCGAAGACTAAGAAATCCTACTCGAAGGGAAAGAAAGGTTCAACTAGGCTTAGTCAACATACACGGCTCAGATCAACATCTGGAGGGAGTAAGGTAGCAGGAAGAAACTGGAGAAACTAAAAGTCATGCACTCAGAGCATACAGGAGAGAAAGATGGAGGTGGTGTCATCCATGTGACACAGATATATAGGGTTTATGGTCTCTAGATGATAGAAGACCTACCTACTGATGAGGCAAACTACGAAACAATAGTAGCCTTGAATCCTAAATCTAATGGATTTAGTGTTCTACGTAACACTAACACCCGTGTCCTAACTAATGCTTATGTAAAATCTGGACTTACCCCAGCCTGGATTGGGGAGCCAGCTAACCACCTAGTCGCTTCAAAACCATGATGTCCGGTCATTTAATGAAAGATGGGTGGATAGGTTATAGTTCTCGGAAGTAGGGCCGACGTCTAGAGGATTTTCTAATTGGCCCCGGACTGATGTTGGTTGAATGCTCCTATGACTAATGCAATTAAAATTTTGATTTAGTTGATTTCTAGTGCAATGCATGCTGGTTAAAGTATCCAAATTAGATATGCACAGAATTTTAAAAAGGCTTATAAAAATAATTTTTTTGAATTAGACTGGGCTTCCCCAGGTCCGGCACCTCATCCTCATAGGTCAGATTATCCAGACTCTACCCGCAGGCGGGGCAGTGTCTCATAGAAGGAAAGAGAGAAATGCAACGATATGCATGCGACCCCGAACGATTCCGGTAATTTCCTAGGTCGTTAAATTTCTAAATTGCTTAAACCTTAAAATTTTAAATATTAGTTGCGAGTAGAAAAAGTTTTAGTCCTTAAAGAGCCTAATGAAATCCAGGCTAAAACAAAAGCGGCATGCAGATCGCCAATAAACTATAAAAAGCAAACAATCCTAGAGGCACACAATCATGAATAAAACACATCAAAATTATTCAAACAAATTAATAAATGTCCATAGGCCAACTACCCTTAATTACAACCCAGGGTCTACAGAAAATTAAAGTGGCCGGGCACCACTGCCAACAACCCAGATTTCTAATCCTAAGACTGACGCAAGTTATTTTGAGTGGGATACTGCGGATCTTCATCTTCTTGATCTTTTCTTCCTTGGACTCCTCGGGTCCCAGCTCCATTGGACTCCTTGGATCTCAGCTTCCTTCGATTCTTCAAGTAGTAGAATGATCCAAATTTGGATTTCCAAATAGAAAAGGACCATCCTCATATTGGGTGTCCTTTCCTCTTCGGAATCCAACCTTTGGATCCTAGTATCCCCACTCAAAATGAACTTTCACAACTCTATGTCAGATTACAAATAATTACATTAAATGAAAGCAGTAAATCTAGACTCTCCTGCAAGGTTATCCTAATGAAAATCATCCCAAGCAGTTTATATTATCCCAAGCAATTTATATAGAAATAAAAGTACTCATCACAGCCACACTGGGCCATGCTCTTAATTATTTTGAGGGCTAAGCAGGCTCTGGAGCACCTGTAGCAATTTACAATGATTTATTATTTTAGCCCTCATTTATTTAAGGGGGCTGAGCAATTTCTGAAGCACCTGCATAAAACAGCATTAATATTTAAATCATGATTATCGCCCCCCTTATATTTAGCGCTGCATGAGCATGGCCACCTGCAGAAAATATCATTAGTATCAAAATTGATCCTAACCTATGGTTAGTCTATCGTGCAATCACATCAAATCCCAGATAACAGTAAAAGTAAACAAACACATCCATAGTTCAATCACAGCATGCAATGAAATCCGAAAAAGTTTGGCACGCAGCAGAAAAGTAAACACTGACCTAACCTAAGTCTAGAAGTGGTGCCCTAGCAAACAATTCTACAGTGTGTGTAGAGGCTTGTATGGTTGTGGTAGATCCTAAGCTAGGTAGTTAGTTACAGTTGTCTACTGTCCAGGTTTGTTGCAGGTCTGAAGAGGAATTTTTGGTTAAAGTATAAATATTAGTGAATTAGGATCCATTTTAGTTGATTTGATGTGTAGGTCAGTTTTAGTTCTTAGGGTGATAATATTTGAAGTTTAAATTGCATTAGCGAGTTTTAAGGGGGTTAGGGGTCTACCTATACACTAAGCAAGGGGGGTCCAAAATTGACTTTTTGATTAAAGGGAATTTGTGAACAACTAATATTTTTATAAAATACTAGGCCTTAACCTGATCAGTTAGATAGTTAGCACGCCCAATTTGGATTCTTCTATCTAAAGTTATGAATTTCTGAAGTTTTGGTCTTGTTTTGAACTAAGTTTGACCGGATTGTTGACTTTTTGATTTAAGTTGATTTTTGGAATTTTAATATTTTTAATAAATATTAGACCCTAATGTGAGTTTAATGCCTTTGAGTTTGCTGGATTCGGAGTTTCCTACGCAAAGTTATGAATTTTGGAAGTTTCGGGCCCTAGAATGTAGGCTATGGTTGACCGGAAAGTTGACTTTTCAATTTAAGTTGGTTTCTGGACACTTAATATTTTTAATAAATATTAGAATTTAATTAGAGCTATATGCCTTTTATTTTGCCCATTTTGGAGTTTTCTGTAATTAGTTATCATTTTTAGAAGTTGGGGCAATTAAATAAATTATCGAAATTGCCTAATTAGGGGTACTTTGGGGGTTTTGGCCCAAATCAGCTCCAAACTGGTTGGAGTCACCCCCAAAGGTCAGAAATGACCTAATAAGGTATTCCCAAGTGTTTGGGACAAGTTTGGGATTTTTAATAATTTTTAATGATTTAATTAAGGCAAAAAAGTGATTTTTGATTAAGGTTGAGTTAAAGTCCAGATTAATGTCCAATTAAGGGGCCCTAATTATCTAAGGTTTAGGACTGAATTCTGGAGAGTTTGAGGTATTATGGGTATTTTTACAATTTAAAATGGATTTATTAAATTTTTTTGAAGTTTCTAAGGCTTAATTAACGGGTAAATTAGGGTTTGCTAATTAAATGTTTTAATGAGTCCAGAAAATTCCTAAAAAATTCTAGGGGGTTCCAAATGTCACTATATTTAAGTGTTTCAGATTTCAAGTCATTTGGGGTCCCACCCTAATTCCTGGAATTTTTCTAAGTTCATTAGACGATCCTTAATTGTTGTCCTTAAGGTGTCACTACATTATATAGGAATGAAATGAAGTAACTAACCCTTAGCCATGACATAGAGAATAAATGTAGCAAATAAAAACACACCAAACCATGTCCTTAGATCTAGGAGAGCCTAGGCTAAGTGCTTGTGCAACCTACACATGCAAGGACTACGAAAATACTGAGTAAAGAAGCCTAATGAAGTGATTAGTGAATGATTGAGACACAATCATTCACTAATCTTTCTCCCACATGAATTGCTCTTCATAAAAAAAGCCTAGGTTTAAAGTTTCATAAGGGGTGGACCTCTCAAAATTAAAGGATTTAAATAATATATAATTTTAAAATCATTTTTTTTAAATACATAAATATTATAAATAATAATAATATAAATTTAAAAAAAATAAGATAATTGAAAATACTTCAGTTCATAAGCATAGGAGGTCCACCAGTCATCAAGGGGTTTTAAAATAATTTTTATTTTAAAATAATTAATTATATTAATTAAATAATATTTAAATAGCTAAATAACAAAGTAATACAGAAAACCATTCAGAAAAGATAGAATCAGATATAGGAAATAATTTTAAATTAAAATTCATATTTTTCTAAAAATTTCAAGGTATTATATATTAAAATTCGATTTAAGACGAGAAAGTTATGAATTTTTGAAGTTAAATAGGTTTAAAAAATATTTTTTTTAAATAATTTAAAATAGTTAATATTTAAAATAATTAATAAATTCAAAAATGAAACCTCTGAATTTTAAAATAAGTAATAAGTAATAATACTAAAATAAAATAAAATAATAATAATAATAAAATGTTTTAAAAAAAATAATAATAATATAATAATAGTTAAGATAGTCTTAAAGTATTAATAATATAATAACAATATTAAAATAATAATAATATTATTAATATAATAATATTAAAATAATGTTGATAATAATAATAAACTATTAATAATATAATAACATGAATATTTAATATAATAATAATGTCATTAAAATAATAATACTATTATTAATAATAATATTGATATTATAATAATATTAATAATAATAATAGATATTAATATTGTAATAATATAAATACTAATATAATAATATTATTATTGAAATAGTAATATTATTATTAATCATAATATTAATATTATAATATTATTAATAATAATACTAAATATTAATATTATAATAATATAAATATTAATATAATAATAATATTATTATTAATCATAATATAGATATTATAATAATATTAATAATAATAATAAATATTAATATTATAATAATATAAATATTAGTATAATGATACTAGATCGCTATTATAATAATATTATTAGTTATAATATTAATATTGTAATAATATTATTAGTTATAATATTAATATTGTAATAATACTAATAATAATAATATTATTGTTAACACATTATGTAGTAGTGATAATAATAATAATTCAAAATATGTATTTTTTTTTAAATATAATAATAATATTATTATTATTAAAAAAAATTTAAAATAAATTTTGAATAATAATAATAATAATAATAATAATAATAAGAATAATAATAATAACAATAATAATAATATTAATAATAATAAATGTAATAATAATAATATAATTTATAAAAAAAATCTGGATTTTTTTTTTTGTTTTAAAATTACATATAAAATATATTTTAAATAAATATTAATTAAATATCCACGGCGACGGCGGCGGCGGCGGCTCGGTGCGGCGGCGGTCATCCACGTGGCGGCTCGAGATTGGCTCCGCGGTCCCGGGCGATGATTGGAGAGAGGGAAGCTGCCGCGGCGGTGGGGTGGCCACGTGTCCGGCCCCCATCCGGGATGATTAACCCCGGCCGTGGTTTCATTAGCCACGTCAGCGGCGAACCCGCGCCGTCTGATCCTCCGCCTAAACGGATCAACGGCCCTGATAGAGCCAGACGAAGCCAACTTACGCGGGATCGGATCCGCGGTCGGACGAGGACCGCAGAACGAACGGATCCGAACCATTGATCACGCGATCAACGGTCTGGATCTTACGTAACGTTCAGTTTATGTAAACTGAACCCTAGATCGCTATTTTCGCTTCATTCTCTCGATCGGGTGGATGGAATTGAACAAAATTTTAACCCTAGGCTCTAATCATGAAGAGCATTCATGTGGATGTAGTATTTTGATCTAAAACGCATTGTGCATGGACTTATTTAGATCTAAGTGCTATGACTTAGGTCTAAGGTTCTTAGAGAATCTCACCGTTGGATCTTCGGGACTTCGGTATGGTTGAGCTTGTAGATTATCCTCGTTACTTTCCCTTGAAGAGACCGTGGTCAAATAGGCTTTGGATCGACCGGATCAAGGCTTTGGATGTCCCAACCCTCGGGTCGCCGGAATCTCGTCGCCGGCGGCTCTGACCGGTGGTCTTCGGCTCGAGAAGGGCAGAGGGAAGTCGTGGGAGTACCCTCACCAAATCTCAAGGTCGGAGGAGGTCTAGGGAGAGAGAGAGAGAGCATGTGTCCCCTTTTCCAACCCTAAAAAAATCCTATATATAGCCCCTAACCTATATGTGACGGCTAGGATTAGATCTAGGGCTTAATTAGGAGGGAATTAGGGTTTGTGGGCCGTGGGTTTGAATTAAAATAGATTAGGGAAGAATTTAGAGCTCTAATGGGTCTTAATAGGTCTAAATGACCCATTAACGACTATGGTTGACCAAGTCAAGGGTTGACTTGGTCAACCAAGTCAATCAGGGTCAAGGGAGGGATGGATTGAGCCTTGATTGGATTTGGATTCAATTTGGACTTGATTTGGGCTTGGTGGGTTAATTGGGTGAACCCCTATTGACCTGATCACCTGGCTTGACCCAGACTCTGGGTCTGAGCTAAAAGCAAGGTCAACACTAAGATTTATAAAAATACCTAATAACAATCTAAAGCGGCCAGGAGGCATCACCCAAAAAAGGAAGATCTTGTTAAAAACTTTCAGCCCAATCTTCCTATCAAAAAAAATCCAGCTTGTCCACAAGATCCAAAATTTCTTGTTCCTACATAAAAAAGACACTGCAAAAGAAAACCACACATAGCAAAAAAGAGTAATAGCGAAGAAAATTATAAGGATTTATGAAAATAGACAATTGAGAGTTGTAACAATGAGACTAATAAAAGAAGAAACCATTAGAATATAAATTGGAAGAAAGCTCCTTCCAATTCATACCATTCCTTAACCCATCATAGGAAGATCCAACAGTAATAAAATTAAGGAATGGAAGCATCTGTACTAAATAAATAAAGCTATCGGACCTGTAGAGCTCAAGACATAATAACCATTGCACCCATCATGAAGAAAACCCCACTGCCACTCAATCCAAAGCCCAAACACTTTTAGGTAAACGAAATAGAAAATGCAAAGGGGGTGAGTAAAAGACCAAAAATCCATATAGTGTAACACTCCCATAATGTCAGCAGCAGAACACAACCTACCCCAACCAGAGAAACAGCATAACATAGATGCCACCTAAAGTGTCCCGATTGCAACCCCCAAAATAGCCAAGAAAATGATACATGCAAGCATTAAAATAATCCTAGGGAGAAAAAGGGTTAAATCGTGGTACCAAATATTCCAATCACAGCTCAAATCCCACACATCAACACACCAAATAGTATTGAGATGAAGAAGAGAAGTAGTACAGAAATTGATACCAATAATAGAAAAATTCGCACTCATGTAATTGAAATAAAAACCGTAAAAGAAAGCCTCCCAACACCACAAAATGAGAAGAAATAATGGCACCATAACATATAACAAACTAACCAAAACAAAGGCAAAATCAAACCCCATAAGGCTAGGGAACCAAACAAATTAAGATCAGGGCCATTAGAGCTCAGGGTTAATTGGGTCAACCCCTGTTGACCTGATCACCTGGCTTGACCCAGACTCTGGGTCTGAGCTAAAAGCAAGGTCAACAAACGGACCCCCAATAGGAGTGGCGAACAAACTAGTGAACCGCTCGTGTTGGCGTTGACCGAATGTGACAAAAGAAGTAGAGTAAAGATCTAAGAAAAGAGCACCAAAAGAGGTGGAAGAGAGCAAAGGAGAATCTTTTCCTGGCCTTGCCCTATAGAAAGGGAAGAGCCGAGGAGAGAACAGAAAGTAAAGCAATAACATGCCACCAAAAGGTGACAGAGTAGGGGAGATCTTCTCTTTTCCTTACCCTATAGTGAGGGCAGAGCTGAAGAGAGAAAGCCCCAGAAAAAAAAGTAAGGTAGTAAAGCAAACCGACTATCTGTCTGGCCGTATCGAAATAGCAGGATAGACGGTGAAAATGTGATCATCTCCTGACCTTACCCCGTAGCAAGGGCAGAGCCAAGGAGAGAGCAAAGAACAAAGTGGTAGAGTAAACCAACTACCTGCTTAACCGTGTCGAAACAGTAGGGTAGAAGGTGAAAGAGTGGTGAGGTATGCCTTCCAGGGACACTATTAGGCTCACTCGACCGAGTAAAGTCTGATGTCTGCTTGATCAGAGCAAAACAATCAGGGAAGAAGTAGTGGTGAGGAATGCCTCCCAACGACACTGTCGGGCTCACTCAACCAGGTAAGTAAAACCAACTACCTGACTGTTCATTTCAAACAGCAGAATAGAAGGTGAAAGGATCCCGTCTCCTCCTGCTCATTTCGGAACAGCGGATAGGGGTGACTCAATACTTCTATCTGACCTCAATAAAAGTAAATAAGTCACGAAATTGGAGTCTGCGTAGTCTTTTATAAAACATCCAGAGTAAAGGGGTGGTGAGGAATGCCTCCCAGGGACTCTATCGGGCTCTCTCAACCGGTAAGTAAAACCAACTACCTGACTGATCATTTCAAATAGCAGAATAGAAGGTGAAAGGATCCCGTCTCCTCCTGCTCCTTTTGGAACAGCGGATAGGGGTGACTCAATACTTCTGCCTGACCTCAACAAAAGTAAATAAGCCATAAAATTGGAGTCTGCGTAGTCTTTTACAGAACATCCAGAGTAAAGGGGTGGTGAGGAATGCCTCCCAGGGACTCTATCAGGCTCTCTCAACCGGTAAGTAAAATCAACTACGTGACTGATCATTTCAAACAGCAGAATAGAAGGTGAAAGGATCCCGTCTCCTCCTGCTCCTTTCGGAACAACGGATAGGGGTGACTCAATACTTCTGCCTGACCTCAACAAAAGTAAATAAGCCATGAAATTGGAGTCTGCGTAGTCTTTTACAGAGCATCCAGAGTAAAAGTGGTGGTGGGGAATGCCTCCCAGGGACTCTATCGGGCCCTCACTCAACCGGGTAAAGTCTGATGTCTGCTTGATCAGAGCAAGATGATCAGGGTAAAGGTCTGATGTCTACCAGAGCGGCGGGACAGTCAGGGTAAAGGTGTGGTGAGCTATGCCTCGCAGGGGCTTTGCGGGGTGCTCCCAACCAAGTAAAGCCTGATGTCTACTCGGCGCATATGCCTGCAGCAGAGGAATCAGGGAAAAGAGGTGGTGAGATATGCCTCCCAGGGGCTCTGTGGGGCACTCTCAACCGGTAAAGTCTGATGCCTACCCGGCGCATATGCCTACAGTAGAGCGATCAGGGGAAAGTCATCTCAACCATACCCTAACACACATATGTGTAGGGATGGGAAGAGGAGTAGAAAATAGAAAATTTTAAAGAGAGAAGGGTCGTCTAAGGAGTTTCCAACTAGTGTTTTGGGTACCACGTGGTAGAGGACAAGTCGTCGTGGCCACGAGTATCCAGATGCCAGTGAAACTGCATAGGCGAAACCAAGATCATACAAACCTGGAAGCACCAGAATGATGCCTCAAGAGACCATAGGGAAAGGTACGCCCTCAACAAAGTGTGAGAGGGGTAACCTCATTCCCAATGAGTAGCTAAAGTAGCAAGGAAGACACACTTACTATAGAGAAAAGAACTATATCAATGAGAAATAATCATAAAAAACCACAGTGGTACACCCACATAAGCTGGTGGGACCCTGTAGAGGTGGGAAGCAACATAAACACATCCAAGGGACCGCTCCACAGCCAGGAGTCGGGTCACGGTGGGAAAGTATGTCACTACAAGACAAGTGAAATGATTTTCTGCTAGAAAATCAAAGTTCACTAAGAAGCGATGCTAACATCTGAGACTTGATGTACTGCATCACAACCCAGAAAGCACACAAGGGTAGCGAGGGGACACACTCGCCACTAAGGGAAGTAACATTGCATAGGAATGATATTTATGAAAAGCTCACAGTGGTGGTACCCACACAAACTGATGGGACCCTATGGGAAGTGGAATAATATCAGTGCATCCGTAGAGCTACCCTAGCAGCTGAGAGTAGAGTACGAATGAGAGTGAGAGTAAAGTAGAAAATGAGTTGATTCTTTTTTGCTAGAAAATCAAAGCTCTCAAGTCAGTGATGCTAACACCGGTAACCAGGCGTACTGCAACACTACTGGGAAATAACTCAAGATGGCGAGGAGACACACTCGCCACTGAGAAAAATGATTTATGAGTAAAAATCAATAAAGATCAAACATCACAGCGGTAACGCTCACCCTGCCTCGTGGGACCCTGTGAGAGGTGGGGGCAGCACTAACAGACCCATAGGACTGCTCTAGTAGCTGAGAGCAGGGCAAGGGTGAAAAAGTAGATCACTAAAAGAAACTAGAGAGCTGATTTCCTGCTAGGAAATCAGAGCTCGCAAAGGTGAGATGTTAACATCTTGAGCGAGATGTATCACATCACAAACAAGAACTATCATGGTTGTAAAAGACCATAATAATCACAAGTGTAAACTCATCCTTGAAGCGATCACTCAGACGCTTCGTAAGAGAAGAAAAGAAAAAAAAACTTTGGGGAATTTGAGCTCTTAGAGAGTATTACTGGGTTCCGCCTGTGACAAGGGCAACCGGTTTTGCTCTGTTAAGAGTTTCCCTCTTTTGTTTTATAGATGCATTTTTTTTTATATGTTCTCAACCATAGACTAAGTATGTCTCGTACTGTCGAAGACAACACCCGGTAGAGGGAACATTTACCATATCCGTGCGTTACTCCTAGTATGAGATATCCTCTAATGATTGGAACACAAAGAGGGAGGTAAGATTGGCTTTGATAACCCAGGCCATATTCGCCACATGAATAAAATTGGGGGCACAACCAGAACATGATTGATATGTGAATAAAATTTAGATTAGGATGGTGGATCAACATTACCATCCCAAGCTAACATAAGTTGGTATGGACCCAGTACCAAAGAAGTCTGAATTGGTTTTGATATTTCAGACCACACTTGGGAGCACCAAGTGAAACTGGGGGAACAGAGAGGGGGAAACTCCCAAATAACCAGAACTCAAAAGAGAAAAGTGTAATAAATGTAAGACTCATGTCAGTCCTTAAGAATGGTCTATAATCAGATGGTGGGGTCAAAATAGTTTTGGTGCATGAATTTTTAAAAGAATATGGTAAGCATTTAAACAAACTCAATAGTGGGACCACTAAGAGATGTTTAAACCCTTACCAATCAATCTGAGAGAAGTCTGATTCACACATTTCCTACAGAGTGAAAATTTCATCAGAGAGTGAAAGGACTATTTTTAGAAATGAAAAATTAACCTCTGAATCATCTTGAACCCTAAAAAGGTTCCAAAAGTTCAGCAATATAGGTTGACTCCATCTAAACCCGAAAAGGTTAGGGATTTAAATTTTACTAACCCAGCTTAAGCTCCCTACAAGCTAAGCTGGGCTTTCTCCCTTATATATTTTGAATAAATATCTAATTCAAAATGGTGTAAATTAGAGAGAGAAATTGAATCTTCCCAATTCTCTTGCATGAAAATATTTTTATATCTAATAGAACATCGTTGCACGACAATGAATCCAAAATCATGATTTTCAAACTCAAGTATCACAAATATCAAAGGGTATGGGTTTTCTGAGATTTAGAGATTTACAAGAAAGGGAAGCCATTTACTTATTCACTTTGGGCTCATTTTGAGCCCCTCAACTTGGTTTGGCGCACTGCCCATCTTTTAATTACTTGATACACTTTGTGCATCTTTAACTTTGTGGCGCATTGTGCGCAATTTTCCATTTTTTTTGATACACTTTGTGTATCTTTGATTTTTGGCGCACTGCGCATCTTTTTATTATTTGATACACTTTGTGTATCTTTCATTTTATAACTGGCTCCCTTTCTAAATCCCTAAAGGAAAACTTTCTCAGTTGTAAGATTATCTTCCAAACATAAGAGAAGAAAAACTCACTCTCTCGTGCAAGGAAGAAGAATCCACAAAGCAAATCCAATCTTATGATAAGAACGAACGACTTGAATAAGAAAATTATGAGGTAGATTCATCAGCGTGCGAAAGATGCCTATGAGATAGAAAACTACAAGATGATTGGGAAAATATGCGTCTCTAAATCTAATTTCAATTTGATATAGATTTTAGTTCAAAATAGAAAATCATCCCAAGCGAGGGATGAGAAAGAAGGCATACATTTTTCTTTGAATCATTATAATTTTTCTTCAAGCGCTTAGAGGAGTCAACCACTAATTACTTCATTTTCTAAAGAAGATAGGGGTAAATTTTTTATTAGGAAAAATAAGTCATGTACTTTCTAAGGAAAAATTTCCTCAAAAACTTACTTCATGTTTCAAGCTCTCAGACTTTTCTCAGATTAGTCTTTCTTTTAGAAATTTTACATGTTACATCTAAAAATCTCACCATTGAAAATAGAACTTGGATATGTATTTGGACTGATATGGGTCAAAATCTGGCCTAGAAGAGTTCAGACAAGGGAGATGATAGAGACTAGAGTTTATGTCAGTGTATGAATCATATCATCTCACCTCATCACCCCTAAGGATAGCCTCATACTTCTCGTAACAAACATCGTGTGGTAGAGGACAAATCGTCGTGGCCACACAGACTGCCGAAAAGTGAGGAAGCCCCTCCAAAGGGGGTACATATACAGGGGAGTATTTACAGGCGGTAGGGAGACCCCCTCCCTCCCGAAGAGCGAACTCAGGCATAGTACTTTTTCAAGTACTGCCCGTTGATGACAGGCATAGGGTGAACACCATTGGCATCAACGAGTAGGTAGGCACCACCTTCATAGACTTGCTCTACAGCAAAGGGGCCTTCCCAGACAGGCTCGAACTTACCACTTCGGTGATGTCATGAAATGATAGGTCTGTGTAACACAAGGACCAACTCGCCAACCCGGAAGGTACGGGGTCGAACAAGGCGATCATGTGATCGAGCCATACGGGCCTGGTATAGTTTGAGGTTCTGATAAGCTTGTAGGCGAAGCTCTTCTAAACCATCAAGCTCTTCCATTCGTAGTCAGGCATTATCATCGTAGGAAAGATTGTGGCTGACTGCCACACGCAACGAGGGGAGCTCGACCTCAAGTGGGAGGACGGCCTCGACCCCGAAAGCCAAAGCATATGGGGTAGACTGAGTAGGAGTACGATATGTAGTCCTATAGGCCCATAGTGCTTCGGGAAGTCTATCGTGCCACTCTCGTTTGTTTGCAACCAAGATTTTTCTTATTAATTGCATGAGAGTCTTATTGAATGCCTCCGCCAAGCCATTGGCCTTGGGATAGTAAATTGAAGAATATTGCCAATTGATATTATGGCGACGGGCAAATCTGGCAATTTTGGTGCTTCTAAACGATGGGCCGTTATCTGAAATGATACGGTGCGGGACACCAAAACGATAGATAATATGATCACGAAAGAAATGCATCACATCTTCTGATTTGACTTCCTTAAGTGGCACAGCCTCTGCCCACTTAGAGAAATAATCAGTGGCAGCTAAAATGAACCAATGACCTTTAGAGGAAGGAGGGTCAATAGGACCCACTACATCCGTGCCCCAACCCTCAAATGGCCAAGATGATACAGTAGGGTGCAGCGGATTAGGGGGTTGGTGAATCACCGTGCCATGAATTTGGCACTGGTGGCACTTTCTAGCGTGCTCCATGCAATCACGAATCATAGTCGGCCAATAGTAACCGAGGTGTTTAATCCTGCCTTTTATTTTTGGTCTGGACTGATGAGCACCGCAAAGACCTTCATGTATCTCGCCCATAACTTTGCGAGCCTCCTCGTTGTTGAGGCAACGCAGCCACATTTGGTCGAAAGAGTGTCGATATAAGGTATCGTTCGTATAGGTGAATGATAGAGCTCTCTTTCTGATCTGGGCAGCAAGAGATCTATCATCTGGAAGCCTGCCATGCTTCAAATACTCTATAAATGGTACTCTCCCGTCTGACTCTTCCTCAACTGAGAACACTGTGAGGGTCTGATCGGGAGAAGACAGGTCTGCGGGGCATAGGGCTTGACGGCACTGGACAGCAATAGACAGTGGGTTACCAGTTGGGTCAGCCAGTTCCTTTGCTAACTTAGCTAATGCATCTGCCTTGCCATTGGCAGATCTGGGGATTTTAGCTAAGGTCACTTCAGGAATCAAACACAAGAGCTTCATTGCTTTGTTGTGATAGGGCAAGAGCTCAGGTTTAAGTACTTTGTAGACTCCCGCTACTTGATTCATAATCAGTTATGAGTCTCCAAAGATTTTCACCCGCATGACATTTATCTGAATGGCCAACTCTAGTCCCAAAATTAGAGCTTCGTACTCAGCTTCATTATTGGTACGAGGTTCTGAAAGACTGTAGGAATAACTCAAAGTGTTACCTTCAGGGGATACAAAAATGAGGCCCAGACCTACCCTAACTAAAGGAGTTTCATTCGGGCTCAAAGCTCTAACAAATGACGCACCATCAAAGTAAAACTCCCAAGTAGGGGACTCCTGCTCATCCACACTCATGATTAGCTCGTCAGGCAGCTCATCATTGAGTGGGGAGTCTGCAGGGATCGGGTGAGCAGCAAGAAAATCAGCTAGAGCCTGTCCTTTGACGGCCCGCTGAGGGATAAAAGTGATGTCAAACTGCAGTAGGATCATAGACCATCGTGCCAGTTGACCTGAGAGGGTCAGATGGGTCATCAGATACTGCAAGGGATTGACTCGAGAGATTAGGTTAATTTTATGTGAAAGCATATAATGCCTAAGCTTCTGTGTCGCGAAGATCAAAGCTAGACACTGCTTTTCCATCGCGGGGTACTTCAGCTCTGCGGGTATCAACCGTCTACTGAGGTAGTACAAGGCATTCTCCTTGCCTTCCTCATTCTCCTGAGCCAACAATGCACCCAAGGACTCATCCAGGGCCGTAGTATAGAGAATTAACGGCCTCCCTGGGATGGGTGCAGCTAAAATAGGGGGGTTTGTCAGGTAGCGCTTTATACTCTCAAAGGCCTCCTGACAACGCTCATCCCAGTGAAAGCGGGCATCTTTCTTTGCTAGGGCAGCGAAGGGGTGACACCTGCCAGGCAAATTGGAGATAAATCTCCGCAGGAAGGCTAGCTTTCCTTGAAAAGACCTCAGCTGGGTAAGGCTTTTAGGGGGTTTTAGATCTACTATGGCTTTGATCATGGAAGGATCAATCTCAATGCCAGGGCAGCAAACTATAAACCCTAGGAACTTTCCTACACTAACTCCAAATGCACATTTTAGAGGATTCATTTTCAAATCATATTTGCGCAGGCGTTCAAAAATGATTCGTAGATCTCGAAGGTGATCTCCACGGACCTTGCTTTTGACTACCAGATCATCCACATAGCATTCAACTTGCTCGTGTATCATCTCGTCGAAGATAACCGTCATAGCACGCTGATAAGTGGCCCCAGCATTCTTGAGACCAAAGGGTATCACCTTGTAGCAAAATACACCTATAGGTGTATGAAATGTAGTAAACTTCTCCTCCTCGGGGTCCATCTTTATCTGGTTGTAACCAGATGAACCATCCATGAAGGAGAAAATGCTATGGGATGATGCTATATCCACCATAAGCTCGGGGATAGGAAGAGGAAAATCATCCTTAGGACATGCCTTGTTTAAATCACGGAAGTCGATACAGACACGAATCTGCCCATTCTTCTTCCGGATTGGAACAATATTGGCAAGCCAAGTAGGGTATTTCTCTTCATGAATGAAACCGGCCTCTATGAGCTTCTTAGTTTCAGTGATTACCTGTTGTTCTATCTCCAACCTCGTCCTACGAGGTGCTTGCTTAACAGGGACTGCATCAGGCTTAATGGCTAGTTTATGGACTGCTACATCTGGGTTTAGACCAGGCATCTCAGTGTAGCTCCAGGCAAAGCAATCTCTACACTCTGAGATTAGCTCGATGTATTCTTAAGCCTCTCAGTCAGATAACAAACCACTATAAAAAATAGGTATAGGATCTGATTCAGTGCCTAAGTTTACCTCACACAGTTCATCCATGGCAGAAGTGATGCCATCTTCAAACTCTTGAGGCGCATCAAGTACTCTATCCTCATCATCACCCGGGTCTTCTTTATCGGTAAGAGAAACAACCGGATATGAGTGGAAAACCGCTCGAATGTTAGCATGGCTAGGTGAGCTTTGCTCGACATAACCTAAACCTTGCTTAGTCTGAGGCGTATCAGTCCGCCAAAGATGAGCCTGTCATAGAGCTTGTTCATCTGACCAGGTCGAGATAACTGCACCTCGCTCTACACAGTCTTCCACAAAAGGGGAAAAATAGCGAGGAGCAGTTGTGACCTTGTTATCCATAGCGGTCTCCGCTGAACCCTGACTCTCAGGACCCAGTGGGGGACCTACACTATGGGATAATGAGGCACACTCACTAGCTCGTGGTGGCACAAAGGTTTCATACAAAGGAGGTGGAGGGCGACCTCTAACTTGTAGTGCACCACCATCACTAGTGGAGGGGGTAACCAAAGATCTTTGGTGAGACTCCTCAACCCTTATTCCACGTACCTGACGGGAAAGGGATTGTTGACTAATGGTCTGACATCGGGGGTCTACTTCCTCGTCTGAACCACTGTCAATAACTAAACCACCCTCGGGTATCAGGTACCTACGGAAGGTAGGTAGTGAACTATAATTAGTGACATCCGGGGCTGGTGAGGGAGCTGAGCGATGAGGAGTGATAATCATCTCATCGTTAGAGGAGTCAGACTCGACAGTCAAAAGAGAAACGTAAAGATATGAGGGAGGAGGAATTTGAGTGTCGTAGTTTTGAGGCGGGCGAGTCGACCCTCTGCCTCTACCTCTACCTCGCTCTCCCCTACCTCTACTAGGGGGAACATCGTGCCCAACTGCAAATTGGAAAGGAGATCTAACAGGATCTGCAGTGGAGGTATCTGCCTCAATACTAACCTGTGATGGACCTCGTACAGGTAACTGTACAGGACCCTGTACAGTGCTGGCAGGCATCACTGGTGACTGGGAAGAAGGAGGTTTACTCTTCTTACGAGGTATGTAATGCTCAGCATCATCATAAATAGAGACCTCGTGCACGGAAAAGGGTTGGGTATCCCCGGGGATGGAGTACTCGACTTTATTCCTCATATACTTCATACATTGGTGCAGGGTAGAGGGCACCATTCCATACTCATGAATCCAGGGCCTTCCTAAGAGAGCCCTGTATGAAGTATCGGCCTCGATCACATGAAACTTTGCCTCGGTAAGGAAATTTCCAAACTTCAGGGGCAGGGTGATAGACCCTAGGGTATGCTGTCCTTGGTCATTGAAGCCTTTCAACATAATCTTATCAGAGGTTAACTTCAAATGACCCAGGGAGAGGCTCTTCAGAGTTTCATAACTCAGGATGTTTACTGAAGCTCCTTGGTCAATGAGGACCCTGTTTAATTCATAACCATTGACTTCAGCGGTTACATACAAAGGATGATTGTGATCAGAGGTACCCAAGAGGAGATCACGATCTGAAAAGGTAATGCATGGCATCTCTCTCAAAAGACATGCATCTCCAACAGATTCAGAAGCAAAGAAGGCTTGATAGGACTCTGGTTCGAGTAGTACTTTTACCAGGGTCTCTCTCAAGTCGGGAGACATCATCAAAGCGTCATAGACACTAAGAAGGGCAGGAATTTTCCTTAAATTGGCCAACACATTGTAATCGAGCTCCAGCTGAGGGCCTTTCCCTTTCTCCTTAGACTGCTCTTGGGAGGAAGGGATAGGATCATCCTGCTGGGTAACAATATTCTTATCTTTTTCTTTTGTATTCTTAGCCATTCTAGGTGGAAGAACCTTCCCTGAACGTAAGTGAACTTCCTGTATCGAGTCATCTTTGACAGGAGATTCACTTGGTTCAGCGGTGATGGCTTGTGTTGGCTCCAAGGAAAGCGACTGGAGTGGGTCCTCGGATTCATCTTCTGAATCCATGTAATAACCACCCTCCGGAATCATAAAGACCAGTTCCTCATCACACTCAGACTCTTCATCACATATAAAATCATCACAAGAAACATGTAAAATATTGAAAGAGCGGGTGCTAGAAGGAATAAAACCAGGAACAGAGCACCAGAAGTAGCCAGAATCACCTTCTTCTATTATTTTATCATCAGTTGAAGGGAGAACGAAATCCTTCAGCGTAAGTGCTAGAAGGCATCTCATCTTCCCCTCGGAAGTTACAATAAACTTTTCCTTTTTATACATCTTTTTATTATATAAAATAGGAAAAGAAATGTGCTCTGTAGGCACTACAACAGAAACAACAGAAGAAAAAGGTGCTGGCGAAGAAACTGGGCTGACAACTGTCGACTTGGCCTGGGTAGGCCTCCTCTCAACTGCCTCTAAACTCTGAACTATCTGCCGGATCATCTGCTTCATCTTTCGAGAGAGTGCTAGCTGCCACTCTCCCTCAGAACCTCTGGGTGATCTGCTACGACTGCTCTGGCTACCACTCTGGCTGTCACTACAACTACTGGAGCCTGAGATCATCTGAACTGTCTGAGGTGTCTTGCCCTTGGGATGAACCAGGTTGCTGTCCTGTAGGTGGATTTGCCCACTAGCCATGAGCTTCTCAACTCTGTCCTTGAACACATAGCAGTCTTCTATAACATGTCTGATATGTCTGTGAAATGGACAATAGAGTGGGTGTTCTGTCTGCCCTTCCTCCTCCACTCTATTGTTATTTAGGAATGTTAAGATGTTTCTCTTAGTAAGGAACTTGAAGATCTTCATCACACTTTCCCTTTTAAAGGGATATTCCTTGCTAAGCTTCTCCCATAGGTACTGCTGACTCTCTGGGGTCCGACGGGAGGGTCTAGGTTGCACTACAGACTGGCCCGGTGTGTGAGACTGTTGAGGTGGTACTGAGCTGACTAAGGGCTTCTTGCCCTTATCTGATGGTCCATAAGTACTGTGTACCTCCCCTCTCCTAGGTGGAGGTGCCCCTGAAGACTCCTACCGCTGAGGTCTACGTGAAGGTTGACTCTCAACCTTAGTAGGGACTGCATCAGGTATGCTGTCCTGCAAACTGATCACCTTTGTCAACAACTTCTGAAAGGTTCTGATGTTGAAACCCTTCAGATAAGGTGCTATCGGACCATCTATGTTTTTCAACAAAATTTCCACTGCATGCTGCTCCTGTAACTGGGGCTCACACTATAGACTGAGGCTCCTCCATCTGACTATATAATCTGGGAGAGGCTCTCAGGGCCGCTATCTAGTCACAACTAGCTCTCCAACTGTGACTCG
Source organism: Dendrobium chrysotoxum (assembly GCA_019925795.1). NCBI lineage: Eukaryota > Viridiplantae > Streptophyta > Magnoliopsida > Asparagales > Orchidaceae > Dendrobium > Dendrobium chrysotoxum. The sequence continues at coordinate 45,123,221 of CM034302.1, forward strand.
GTGCTCTGCACTGACAAACCTTTGCACAAACAACTGCTCCCACTCTGTAAAGGTGCGTATTGAATTATTGGGGAGATCGGTGTACCAGGCAAAGGCCACCCCAACTAAACTACTGATAAAAAGTCTCAACATCAGTGCATCGTTCCCTCCTATATTGCAACAGATGGCTCGGTATTGGGCCACGTGCTGCCTTGGGTTCCCAAACCCATCAAAGACTCTGAACCTAGGAGGGATAAAACCAGGGGGGTAGGGCTCATACTCGTACTCTACTGGGTAAGGATGCCCCCTGCTAACTACCTCTTCAATCTTCCTGGAGGAAATGGCCTACTCGACCTTCTGGGCAATCAGATCCTGAATCTGTCCGGCTGACAACTGAACTAACTGACTCTGGACTGGGGTAGTAAAAGCAACTGCTGTAGGTGCCACTAGAACTGCTCTCTGGGCCCTGTCTACTCCTACAGGATCTGGTGCTAGTACGGGTGGTGCTGCTGGCTCGTCCTTGGACGTAGAAGGAGTGCCTACGCCCGTCATCTGGGGCATCGCCCCCAAATCTATCAACTGAGCTGTCATCGCTGCCATGGCCCTAGCCATCTCTGCCATCTGAGTTTGTAACTGTAGCACTGTGGTATCCGTCTCAACTGATCGGGGAGATCCTCCTACCTCAGCTTCTCCCTGCTCATCATCATCATCTGCCTCTATCTGCTCGTCTAAGTGGCCACGTCTAGTAACCACGCATACTCTGTGCATCGGTACATCTCCATCTAACTCCTCCTCGAGTAAGTCATCCCCAAGTGCATCGTCCTCATAAAGGGTCTGATGGAAATCCTCTGCATATGGACTTAAAGGGGAGGAGGTCCCGTAGGGGCTAAGGGTTGGCTCTGCCTGAACCGGTGAACCACTAGGAGAAACTGCAACATCATCGTCCATCGCTGCATCACAGACCATCGGAACGGCCTCTGATCTGGAAGGAACAACTGCCTCTAACTGCTCAACTGCCTGAATTGGTTGTACTGCATCGACAGGGGACTCTGCCTGTCGTCGTCTCCACACCCATCTACTGCGACGGGACCGAGTAGGGGCAACTCACTACTGCGGGGCTACTGCAACTGAAGGGAGCTGGGGTCTGGGAGGCTCCAACTGCTGCCTCTGTCCATGACGACGTGGGCATCATCCAACAACTGGAGTAACTGTCTGTGGTCTCACCAACGGAACTGAATTAACAGGCTGCCTGGGTGGCTGTCCCCTCTGCCACCTGTACCTCTGCCTAACAGTTTGCCTCTGCAACTGAAGGGACGCCTGAGAAATCTGGTGGAGTAACCTCTCCCAACTAACAGGGCCTCAACCCCACGCTAAGCGGATAATGCTCCGAATCCTCTAAGAGAGGGTTCGAGCAGCATCATCCCTACGGACCCTAGTGCGTGGTAAAGTAGTAGTGACAGGAGGGGCCGCCTTAATGCGAGCAACGTCCTCTTCATCACCACTGTGTGTCAGTGGGGAGAAGCCTCCTCCCTGAACTGCTACTATCTCAGGGGTAACTGTAACGTCTGGGGTAGGGGAAGCTGTAACTGGTCGTGGTGCCCGCTGCCTGGGGACCACTCTCCTCTGAACTGGCTCCTGGTGAGCCAACGAATCTGCCATCCGCTGTCTGTCTGCCTCGGATGCAGCCAACTGAAGTCTACGGTTTCTATTCCTCCAGGCCCTTCTCCCAAGGTCGGAGGCGAAAGACGAAGAAACATCTGAACCCACTACCTGAGTGACAGGGGGAACAGGGACTACAAGAAGTGTCGGGGTCTGCTCGGGGGTCTCTGGGTGAGACAGCCGAGCGAAAGCTGAAACCCGATGAGAGGAAGGCGAAGGAGCCTCGGTCTAGGCACCCCTCTTCCTAGAGGAAGAAGGAGGGGGAACCCGAACACGAGCTGCCTCTGTCGGAGTAACAACAGGGGTAACTACTACCTGCCGGTGCTGAGGGGCCGGGGCAGTCTGAACAACAGGTGCGGTAGGCACTGGTCGCCTAGCCGCTGGACGAGTGGGCTGAACAGGGAGTGGTCTAGGCACTAGCTGCCTAACCACAGGGTGTGTCGGCTACACACGAACAGGAGTAGGACGAGCGGGCTGAATAGGGAGTGGTCTAGGCACCGGCTGCCTAACCACAGGGTGTGCCGGCTACACACAAACAGGAGTAGGACGAGCGGGTGCCCGGGCTGTCCGCCGAGCAACTGGACGTCTAAAAGGTCGCATGGCTGCGCGAGCTCTCCTTTGGGGAGGAGAGTAGGCAGCAGCGTCAGCAGGGGTTGGCCCGCCAAGAGTGACGAAGGCCGAGTCAGTGAAGGAACCAAAAGTGATTCCTCCAGCGGGAGGACTGGCTAGCAGGGACTCAGGAAGTGTCACCCGCACGTCAGAACCAAAACTGAAAGTAACGAAAGGCACGAAGGAAGCCATGGCACTGTCTGCCAAGAAGAAGAAAAGAAATTTAAAATGATTAGTAAGAAATAACGAGAAGATGAATGATAGATAAGGGACGGAATGACCTAGAAGGTCCGAAGGAGGGAAGTTTAGCCAGGGGGGAACCCTAACTAAGAAGAACGGAAAGAAAGAAACCTAGCTAGGGGGGAACCCTAACTAAGAAAAAAAAAGAAGGACGACCCTAACTAAGGAAAGACCCTAACTAAGAGTGGGACGGACCTAATCTAAGGAGTACCAATCCCGGAGTACACACTAAAAAGAATAATATAGAATCTAAAGATGGAGAGAGAAACCTGTCCCACCGTGGTCGCCAGAAACCTGTGGACCTCCGAAAGGAACAACAAACACCATCACCCCGTGAGGGGAGACAATATTTGGCCAATGGGAGGGCAGATTCGATCACACATATTATTAACCATTGAGGATAGCGGCTCTCACCAGCACACCCTGATGGGTAATAATATATATGATCTGATCGTCACAACGGGTTTCCCCCACCCGATACATTAGCTCGAATGAGGTTTATTTGAGAGTGGGATGCGGTTTCCCACGGGTGCAAGCCCCCGTGGTTAATTACATCTCAAGCCGGGGCCTGAGAATACTCTCGATTAAGGATTCTAAATTATTCTTTCTCAAATGGGATTGGTACATAGGGCGAAGACTAGAAAATCCTACTCGAAGGGAAAGAAAGGTTCAACTAGGCTTAGTCAACATACACGGCTTAGATCAACATTTGGAGGGACTAAGGTAGCGGGAAGAAATTGGATAAATTAAAAGTCATGCACTACGAGCATGCAGGAGAGAAAGATGGAGGTGGCGTCATCCATGTGACACAGATATATAGGGTTTATGGTCTCTAGAAGGTAGAAGACCTACCTACTGATGAGGCGTACTACGAAACAATAGTAGCCTTGAATCCTAAATTTAATGGATTTAGTGTTCTACGCAACACTAACACCCGTGTCCTAACTAATGCTTATGCAAAATCTGGACTTACCCCAGCCTGGATTGGGGAGCTAGCTAACCACCTAGTCACTTCAAAATCATGATGTCCGGTCATTTAATGAAAGATGGGTGGATAGGTTATAGTTCTCGAAAGTAGGGCCGACGTCTAGAGGATTTCCTAATTGGCCCCGGACTGATGTTGGGTGAATGCTCCTATGACTAATGTAATTAAAATTTTGATTTAGTTGATTTCTAATACAATGCATGCTCGTTAAAGTATCAAAATCAGATATGCACAGAATTTTAAAAAGGCTTATAAAAATAATTTTTTTGAATTAGACTGGGCTTCCCCAGGTCCGGCACCTCATCCTCATAGGTCAGATTATCCGGACTCTACCCGCAGGCGGGGAAGTGTCTTATAGAAGGAAAGAGAGAAATGCAACGATATGCATGCGACCCCGGACCATTTCGGCAATTCCCTAGGTCATTAAATTTCTAAATTGCTTAAACCTTAAAATTTTAAATATTAGTTACGAGTAGAAAAAGTTTTAGTCCTTAAAGAGTCTAACGAAATCGAGGCTAAAATAAAAGCGGCATGCAGATCGCCAATAAATTATGAAAAGCAAACAATCCTAGAGGCACACAATCATGAATAAAACACATCAAAATTATTCAAACAAATTAATAAATGTCCATAGGCCAACTGCCCTTAATTATAACCCAGGGTCTGCAGAAAATTAAAGTGGCCGGGCACCACTGCCAACAACCCAGATTTCTAATCCTAAGACTGACGCAAGTTATTTTGAGTGGGATACTACGAATCTTCATCTTCTTGATCTTTTCTTCCTTGGACTCCTCGGGTCCCAGCTCCATTGGACTCCTTGGATCTCAGCTTCCTTCAATTCTTCAAGTAGTAGAACGATCCAATTTTGGATTTCCAAATAGAAAAGGACCATCCTCATATTGGGTGTCCTTTCCTCTTCGAAATCCAACCTTTGGATCCTAGTATCCCCACTCAAAATGAACTTTCACAACTCTATGTCAGATTACAAATAATTATATTAAATGAAAGCAGTAAATCTAGACTCTCCTGCAAGGTTATCCTAATGAAAATCATCCCAAGCAGTTTATATTATCCCAAGCAATTTATATAGAAATAAAAGTACTCATCACAGCCACACTGGGCCATGCTCTTAATTATTTTGAGGGCTAAGCAGGCTCTGGAGCACCTGTAGCAATTTATAATGATTTATTATTTTAGCCATCATTTATTTAGGGGGGCTGAGCAATTTTTGAAGCACCTGCATAAAACAGCATTAATATTTAAATCATTTATTAAATTTTTCTAAAGTTTCTAAGGCTTAATTAACGGGTAAATTAGGGTTTGCCAATTAAATGTTTTAATGAGTCCAAAAAATTCCTAGAAAATTCTAGAGTGTTCCAAATGTCACTATATTTAAATGTTTCAGATTTCAAGTCATTTGGGGTTCCACCCTAATTCCTAAAATTTTTCTAAGTTCACTAGACGATCCTTAATTATTGTCCTTAAGGTGTCACTACGTTATATAGGAATGAAATGAAGTAACTAACACTTAGGCACGACATAGAGGGTAAATGCAACAAATATAAACACACCAAACCATGTCCTTAGATCTAGGAGAGCCTAGGCTAAGTGCTTGTGCAACCTACACATGCAAGGACTACGAAAATACTGAGTAAAGAAGCCTAATGAAGTTATTAGTGATTGATTGGGACACAATCATTCACTAATCTTTCTCCCACATGAATTGCTCTTCATATACATAGCCTAGGTTTAAAGTTTCATAAGGGGTGGACCTCTCAAAATTAAAGGATTTAAATAATATATAATTTTAAAATCGTTTTTTTTAAATACATAAATATTATTAATAATAAAAATATAAATTTAAAAAAAATAAGATAATTGAAAATACTTCAGTTCATAAGCATAGGAGGTCCACCAGCCACCAAGGGGTTTTAAAATAATTTTTATTTTAAAATAATTAATTATATTAATTAAATAATATTTAAATAGCTAAATAACAAAGTAATACAGAAAACCATTCAGAAAAGACAGAATTAGAAATAGGAAATAATTTTAAATTAAAATTCACATTTTTCTGAAAATTTCAAGGTATTATATGTTAAAATCCGATTTAAGACAAGAAAGTTATGAATTTTTGAAGTTAAATAGGTTTAAAAAAATATTTTTTTTAAATAATTTAAAATAGTTAATATTTAAAAATAATTAATAAATTTAAAAATGAAACCTCTTAATTTTAAAATAAGTAATAAGTAATAATAATAAAATAATAATAATAAAAAAAAGGTTTTAAAAAATAATAATAATAATATAATAATAGTTAAGATAGTCTTAAAATATTAATAATATAATAACAATATTAAAATAATAATAATATTATTAATACAATAATATTAAAATAATGTTGATAATAATAATAAACTATTAATATTATAATAACATGAATATTTAATATAATAATAATATCATTAAAATAATAATACTATTATTAATAATAATATTGATATTATAATAATATTAATAATAATAATAGATATTAATATTGTAATAATATAAATACTAATATAATAATATTATTATTGAAATAGTAATATTATTATTAATCATAATATTAATATTATAATAATATTAATAATAATACTAAATATTAATATTATAATAATATAAATATTAATATAATAATAATATTATTAAAATAATATTATTATTATTAATCATAATATTGATATTATAATAATATTAATAATAATAATAAATATTAATATTATAATAATATAAATATTAGTATAATGACATTATTATTAAATAATAATATTATTAGTTATAATATTAATATTGTAATAATACTAATAATAATAATATTATTATAATAATAATATTATTGTTAACACATTATGTAGTAGTGATAATAATAATAATTCAAAATATGTATATTTTTTTAAATATAATAATAATAATAATAATATTATTATTATTATTATTAAAAAAATTTTAAATAAATTTTGAATAATAATAATAATAATAATAATAATAATAATAATAATAATAATAATAAATGTAATAATAATAAAATAATTTATTAAAAAAATCTGGATTTTTTTTATTTTAAAATTACATATAAAATATATTTTAAATAAATATTAATTAAATATCCACGGCGGCGGCGGCGACGGCTCGGTGCGGCACCGGTCATCCACGTGGCGGCCCGGGATTGGCTCCGCGGTCCCGGGTGATGATTGGAAAGAGGGAAGCTGTCACGGCTGTGGGGTGGCCACGTCTCCGGCCCCCATTCGTGGGTTTAAACTGCGGCAATCATTTCCAATGATTGCGCGGCACCGCTATCATTGGAAATGATTACGGGATGATTAACCCCAGCCGCGGTTTCATTAGCCACGTCAGCGGTGAACCCGCGCCGTCTGATCCTCCGCCTAAACGGATCAACGGCCCTGATAGAGCCAGACAAAGCCAACTTACGTGGGATCGGATCCACGGTCGGACGAGGACCGCAGAACGAATTCAATTTACGTAAATCGAACCCTAGATCGTTATTTTCGCTTCATTCTCTCGATCGGGTGGATGGAATTGAATGAAATTTTAACCCTAGGCTCTAATCATGAAGAGCATTCATGTGGATGTAGTATTTTGATCTAAAACGCGTTGTGCATGGACTTATTTAGATCTAAGTGCTATGACCTAGGTCTAAGGTTCTTAGAGAATCTCACCATTTGATCTTCGGGACTTCGGTACGGTTGAGCTTGTAGATTGTCCTCGTAACTTTCCCTTGAAGAGACCGTAGTCAAACAGGCTTTGGATCGACCGGATCAAGGCTTTGGACGTCCCAACCCTCGGGTCGCCGGAATCTCATCGCCAGCGGCTCTGACCGGTGGTCTTCGACTCGAGAAGGGCAGAGGGAAGTCGTGGGAGTACCCTCACAAAATCTCAAGGTCTGAGGAGGTCTAGGGAGAGAGAGAGAGCTTGTGTCCCCTTTTCCAACCCTAAAAAAAGCCTATATATAGCCCCTAACCTATATGGGACGGCTAGGATTAGATCTAGGGCTTAATTAGGAGGGAATCAGGGTTTGTGGGCCGTGGGTTTGAATTAAAATAGATTAGGGAAGAATTTAGAGCTCTAATGGGTCTTAATAGGTCTAAATGACCCATTAACGACTTTGGTTGACCAAGTCAAGGGTTGACTTGGTCAACCAAGTCAATCAGGGTCAAGGGAGGGATGGATTGAGCCTTGATTGGTTTTGGATTCAATTTGGACTTGATTTGGGCTTGGTGGGTTAATTGGGTCAACCCCTGTTGACCTGATCACCTGGCTTGACCTAGACTCTGGGTCTGAGCTAAAAGCAAGGTCAACACTAAGATTTATAAAAATACCTAATAACAATCTAAAGCGGCCAGGAGGCATCACCCAAAAAAGTAAGATCTTGTTAAAAACTTTCAGCCCAATCTTCCTATCAAAAAAAATCTAGCTTGTCCACAAGATCCAAAATTTCTTGTTCCTACATAAAAAAGACACTGCAAAAGAAAACCACACATAGCAAAAAAGAGTAATAGCGAAGAAAATTATAAGGATTTATGAAAATAGACAATTGAGAGCTGTAACAATGAGACTAATAAAAGAAGAAACCATTAGAATATAAATTGGAAGAAAGCTCCTTCCAATTCATACCATTCCTTAACCCATCATAGGAAGATCCAACAGTAATAAAATTAAGGAATGGAAGCATATGTACTAAATAAATAAAGCTATCAGACCTGTAGAGCTCAAGACATAATAACCATTGCACCCATCATGAAGAAAACCCCACTGCCACTCAATCCAAAGCCCAAACACTTTCAGGTACAAGAAATAGAAAATGCAAAGGGGGTGAGTAAAAGACCAAAAATCCATATAGTGTAACACTCCCATAATGTCAGCAGCAGAACACAACCCACCCCAACCAGAGAAACAGCATAACATAGATGCCACCTAAAGTGTCCCGATTGCAACCCCCAAAATAGCCAAGAAAATGATACATGCAAGCATTAAAATAATCCTAGGGAGAAAAAGGGTTAAATCATGGTACCAAATATTCCAATCACAGCTCAAATCCCACACATCAACACACCAAATAGTATTGAGATGAAGAAGAGAAGTAGTATAGAAATTGATACCAATAATAGAAAAATTCGAACTCATGTAATTGAAATAAAAACCATAAAATAAAGCCTCCCAACACCACCAAATGAGAAGAAATAATGGCACCATAACATATAACAAACTAACCAAAACAAAGGCAAAATCAAACCCCATAAGGCTAGGGAACCAAACAAATTAAGATCAGGGCCATTAGAGCTCAGGGTTAAGTACCCCATGCAGCCATCATGAAAAAACTCCCAATGCTGCTCAATTCTAAACCCAAACATGTTTAGGCACATCACACAAAGGATCTTGAGGAGATGAGTAATATAAAAGAAAACCATATAGGGTAACACAACCATAATGCCAGCACCAATACAAAACCAAACCAAAACATTGAAATAGCTGATAAACATAGAACCGTGAAAATTAGTGAGCGCCACCCATAATAATAAGTAAAGAATCCTAGCATACCAGTAATAAATGATAAGGCAACCAGGCCCAGAGTGGAAATAGGCCAAAACCCAACCAGTCAGCATATAGAAAATAAAATCGCCAACCATCAAAATAACCTTAGGGAAAAGAAAGCCACAGAGGGGGTCAAATCAGGGTATGAAAGATTCCAATCACTGCTCAAGCCCCTCATAGAAATAAAGAAACCCATATCAAGAAACCACACAGACAAAGCCAAAGGAAGCAGACCCTAAGTAAAATGAATATAGGGTAGACCAAATCGATCCAATCTAACCAACCCTCTCTCCTCCTTAGGAAGAGAGAACTCAGTAAATTTAGTAAAACCATGTAAGCTACACCCAATTTTAGCAAGGGAATCAGCCACCGCATTTCCTTCCCGAAAAATATGAGAAATATTGAAGGTTATGCAAGAAAGCCAAAACTTAATATCTCTTAACATATAATAATTAGTAGGGTTAGAAATAGAATCCCCCATAACATTATGAACTAGAAGCAAAGCGTCAACTTCAATCCAGACATTAGTAAAACCTAAAGAAATACATAATTGAAGACCAAACAAGAAAGCCTCAATCTCGGCTTTAATGGAAGTATTAGCATTACTAGAACATGCAAAAAGCAACAATAACATAACCATTTAAATCCCTAATAATACCACCACATCTAGCATTTAAATTGTTCCTCGACCCATCAGTATTATGTTTAAAACAATCAACACAAGGCTTCCTCCAAATAATGACCCTATCTTTGGAAACAATAGAAGAGGGTTGAACAGATAAACCCAACTCAGAATCAACATGCTGAAAGCCTTTAAAAGATTTAGATTAGCCGCATATAACTGTAAAATTTTATCCTTAATTTTTAAAATAATACCAAAAGCACTCATCTTAATTCCCTCATGCTTAAACTCATTCCTGCTTCTCCATAAAAACCAGCAAATAAGAACAGGTAAAGTGTTCCTAATATGACCTTTGGTAGTAATGAACCAATCATTAAGAAGCTCAAAAATGGAATTATAACTAGTAGAAGATTGCACACTGAACAAATTGTCAAAAAATAACCAAACTTTCATAGCAATCGAACCTTGTATAAAAACATGATTAAGGTTTTCAATATGATAACAGCATTGCCATTTAGAAACAATATAAATACCTTTGCTCGATAAGATAGAATCCATAGGCAAAAAATTATGTAAAATCCGTCATAAAAGAATAGAATAAGAGGAAGGAATATTGGCATGCCAAATAGCAGAGTAAGTCAAACTTTTAGGATAGACTTGCCTAATATAAATTCAAACCAATTTAGTAGCAAATTTACCTTCATTAGAAAGATTAAACAAAATAATATCCTCAGTATCCAAATCAATGGGAATCTTGAGAATAATATTGATAATAAAATGCGGCACATAATCGGCAAGTAAATCAATATTGCAACTACCTTTAATAATAAAATCCTTGACTTTAGAAGCAAAAGTAGAATGAGTATTTAAAAGGCTATCAATAGAGAAGTTACCCATCCATTTATCTTGCCAAAAAAAAAATATTGCCTTCTCCGATACCCCATTGGATAAACTCTTCAGCCTCCCATTTAATAGAACATAATCTTTTCTAGTTGAAAGAGTCACCTTGCTTGAAGGAACAATTGGAAGGATGCTTCTCGACACAATACTTTAAAACCATAAAATTGGACCACAAACTTTTCTTAGATCTAAAAGCAAACCACAATTTATGGGAAAAAGCTTTGGACATATCTGTCAAAGTTTTGAAACCTAATCTCCCTTCCTTAATAACCCCAGTATAATTTTTTCAAGACCCCCACACAAAGGCATTTTTACCATCTTTAGCAACCCAAAAAAATTTATAAATCAAAATCTCCATTCTATAACAAACATTTACAGTAGGACATAGTGTGAAGTGAATAGATAGGAATGGAGCAAAGAACATTTTTATAAGCGTCAGCCTACCCCAAAAAGAAAGAAAATTGAAAGTCCAAGAAGATAATTTCTTTTGAATCATAGTAAAGATGTCATCAAATTAATGAGAACATTTCTTACTCTTATAAAGAGGAGTACCAAGGTATTTCATAGGTAAATTTTTAGGGGTAAACCCAAATTTAATTTGAGTACTAGAAATCCTTCTAGGGGATATAGATTTTGCAGGGATAAAGAAACTCTTAGAATGATTGAACATTAACCCACTAGCAATCTGCAACATGTTGAGGAACTTAAAAAGAACGTAAAGCATTTTAATAGAGCCATTAGTAAATATAATGAAGTCATCAGCAAAGCTTAAATGAGTGATAGAAAAGCCACCAGCAGTTCTTAAATTCTGGTGTAAGGTAAAAAGATTTTTATGCCCTCTAGATAAGAACTCCACAACAATAATGAAGAGTGTAAGAGATAGAGGATCACCCTGCCTAAGCCCATGAGAAGATTTTAAATAACCATGAGATCCTCTATTTATCATAATAGAAAAAAAGCAGTTCTCAATACTATTCTTGATAAAATTGATGAATTGCAAATTAAAACCAAATAGCTTTAATATGGTATAAAGAAATTCCCAATTTAAATTATCATACGCTTTGGTAATGTCAACATTAAAAATAATATTGCCACCAGCAACTTTACAAGGTAAATCATGAACTAATTCTTGAGCAAGATTAACATTACAAAAAATGGAATGACCTTTAACAAAGCCTGTTTACTCAAGAGAAATAATTTTAGGTAAAATAATAGCTAATCTACTTACAATGATTTTAGAAATGTGTTTGTTGAAAAAAGAGAAGAAATTGATGGGATGATAATCATTCCAAAAATTAATGGCATTAGATTTAGGAATTAAAGCTATAGTAGTAGAAGTAAAAAATTTAGGAAAAGGATTTCCCAAGAAGAAATCTACCACAACATTGACAAGATCATCTTTAATAACAGACCAAGTAGTCAGAAAGAACTTATTAGAGAAGCCATCAGGACCAGCCACCAAATCCAAATTCATATCTTTCATGGTCTGACAAATTTCCTTCTCAGAAGGAACTTTGCTCAAAGATGAATTATCCTCCTCATCAATAAGAGTAGGAATAAAAAAGAATTCAATATTTAAGTCCGAGCTAAAATCTTTATTGAATGCATTTTTAAAGTTATCAATGCTAGAAGAAAAAATCAAATCAGGGTTACCAATAACATTCCCATCAGGAGAACTGACTTTATGAATCTATCTAGTAACTTTATTGTGATTAGCAATATTATGGAAAAAAGAAGTATGTTGATCACCCTCCACAAGAAATTTGGAAGCAGTTTTCTACGTTCAAAAAACATCTTCCTTTTCCTGAAGTTTGAAAAGAGTAGTTTTTGCTTCATTGAGAACAGACAAGTTTGCAGAAGAAGGATCATGTATATACATATATCAGCATTGTCCATATTCTTTTCAGCAAGAACAATATCAGAAAAAAAATTCTTAAATATGCATTTGTTCCACCAGGATAATTTTTTGTTTGAGTCTCTTAAGTTTGAGCCACAACCTAGTCATGACAAAAATATTATCACAAGGAAAAAGAGGGGCATACTAGTTACTTTGAACAACATTTAAAAAATTCTTGTCCAAGAGCCGCATATTCTGAAATATAAAAGGATGAAAAATAAGTCTACTATTAATAGACATATCAAGAAGTAGAGGGGAATGATCAGATAAAATTCTCATTAGATGCTCAATATGAATTGTTTGATATATAGAAATTAAGTACTTATTAAAGAGGATCTGATCTAATCTTTGACATATAGTACCCTTATTCCAATTAAAGGCATTACCAGAAAAATAAATGTCATAGAGATTGTAGTTCAAAATCATATCGTTAAAGTGTTCCATCGCTTGAAAATTAGGAAGATTGCTCCCAATTCTTTCAGACACATTCGTAACAGTATTAAAATCCCCCCAACTAACCCAAGAGCCTTGATATTAGGAGAAAAATCAATGAGTTGTTTCCATAACACCTTCTTATCTAATTTAGAACAAGAAGCATAAACAAAAGAAGCATAACAAGATAGTTGATTAAAACTAACATTAGTATGAACCGTTTGGCATAAATCATAATAATGTCTAAAGAAATAAAATGCTTCCAAAAACTCCAAATTTTATTAGTACAATTACCAAAAGCTAAATCAAAACCAAGTTTTCTACGAGCAGAATCTAAGTTGATATTAGCAATTAAATGCTCAATTAAAACAAGCAGATGAATATCATGAATCCTACAAAGGTTTTTAGCTATATCCTTGGATAAAGTGCCACCCACACCATGAATATTCCAAACAAGAGCTTTAACCATTAATAGAGGACGAAGCATTTGAAACACGAGTGGTTCTAGGAGACCAGCTAATAGATATAAATCTATATTTTAAAGCTATACCAAAGATTAAGTTAGAGTGTTTCAAGTTTTCTGGAATCTTAAACACTCTTTACCCTTCCTTCCTTTAATTAATATAGAAGTGTTAAGGAATTTAACATTTCCATATTAATCATTAGGTCTTAACCTAAATCCTTGATTTCAATCATTGCAAATCTAAAGTAGTATAGTCACCACTTTAATCAAGATTTTTCTCAAGAGGGGCTTACGATGGGCTAATACGTGATTTGCTGAGTTTGAAATATGCTTAAGTTTGTCTTTAATTTAAAATTAGAAAATGCCCACTAAATTATGCAAGTATACATGCTAAATTAGGAAATAATGTGAAAGAATAGAGTATTGAACCCAGAAGGAAGTGTTCTACTTAATTGCAACATAACTAGTACGGATTACTCAGCCCCACTTATCCTACTGAAAATGAAAATGATGTTTGGAGTTTTTACCACTAAAAGAAAATAAAAACTTGCAAAAAGATTTTGATACTTATAAAATAAAGTATTTTGGACTAATGAGTATAAATGACATAGTTTTTTAATGAGTCTTTTAATAATAAACATGGATCAGAGCATATGCATCCCCTGATCTCTGTTGAGCTTGTTAGGGTAAAAGAAAGGTTTATAACATTCCTATAGTTTTACTATCTACATAGAACCTAGAATATTCAAAGAACCTTTTTTTATAACATATCTTAGAGAATATCATAATTCCATAATCATTTTTGAAAAATTGAATATGAAGACAACAATTGGAAGTTAGCTTAAATTTTATATAAAATATAACAAGATAATAATTAGAAAAAAATAGCTTCTAAACAAAGATAATAAAGCTTCTTCTCTTTGAAAGTTCATAATTCTTATAAAAAAAAAATTTGTAACATGGTATGACTAAATTATTTTGCAATAACCACCCTGATTACTTTAAACTATTTGTATGTTCTGCACAATCTACAAAATATAAGAAAACTTAAAATTTTCAATCTCATAATATGCATCAATATATACATATAATATATATATTAAGCTTATCAAATTATGCTTAAATATTAACAATTGATGGTATTTCTATGTTTATTGGCTCTTTGAATGAAATTTTATAACTTTTCATAAATTTTTGATAATTTTCAAAGCATAATTTCTAAAATAAGAAAAAATTACCATCTACCAAAGAATTTTGTGTTTCAAAATAAAATAAATTAATATAATACATATAAGGTGTTTTGGAATATAACAAATCAATATAAAAGTGTTTGTTCATGCTAAAGTCACAGTGAAACAGTCATTGTGACTGAGGAAGTTGATAAGTGTTTTACATGGAACTAGTTGTAAGAAATATAAGTGTTTGCTGGCTAGCATGGTGCAGTTGCTATGTCTTGTAGTCTAATATTTTAGAAAAAAATCAAACATTTAAAAAAAGTCATTTTAACATAATAGCATAAAGTAAGAGATATGAGCTTTATTTATTACAGGTTTGAAGATCAACTTATAAACACTTCTACAAAATCTCTGTCAGAAAATAAATTTACACTTCCTGGTCAAAGCCTTGGCTTGTGATACACCTAAGGCAAGAAGGGATATTGGTTATTTTGCCTTTGGTTTAACACATATTTTACGTAAGTTGTATTGTTTATGTTTATTTAATTTCTATTGCTATTAGGATTTAGTTTCATGCTAGTTTTTTATTTTAAATTATATAACTAAACTTGACTACAAATTTCCTGTAATTTTAGGTTGTCTGCTTCTTGCATTGCAATAATTTTCTTGATGATTATTTTCTGCATTATTATTATGAAAAAAACTTCTCTATCTCAAAAATCTAATCTTAATTTTCTCTCATTTGAGATATCAACTTTTTATCTTATTGGTATTTCTCACTTTGAAACTAACAATATTAATGGCACCTTTTTCTAGACATTACATATAATTTTATCATTTGTTTGTCCATTCGCTTCTATTTTGGTGAATATCTTGATATGAAATACTATGAATAACCTAACAAAACTTAAAACTAATTAAAGTCTATGATGGAGTTATTATGATACAAAAAACATCTAATGGTGCTTCTCATCAAGGCTCTCCAAGAGAGGCACATAACCTTGTAACCTATCTAAGCTATAAACTACAATAACCTCTAAAAAAATTGATAAAAAAACATTGAAGAATAAAAATTTAAGTTAACATTTCGATCATATATATATATATATATATCATAATGGGTTCAATAATTGGCTTTTCCATAGATCCTGAGGGTAAAGAGTGGATGCTTTAAGTCTAATGAAGTAGACTTTGTAATTTTCAAATGTCAACAATCTATAATATTTTTATTAGAAGATCCTTTAAAATGTGTTGTATCATAGCATCAAGTTACCACTAATGGTAACAGTTAATCATTTTTGTGTTGTTAGGAGCAAAATAATTATCAAAATGGGGAGCCATATGATGTGATGTGTATGTCAAAGCTACAACTCAAACGAAGTTCTTGTGTTATGTAAATCCTACCCAGGAATCATGCAATGTGAGATACATATAAAGATTGAAATACAAGCCATAAACATGAGTCACAACAATCAAATAAATCGTGAAAATTTTACTCTTCCCAAACAAGGTGTTATTCACAATAACATTATTTATTCCCTTGCATAAACATATGAGTTATATGTAGGGAAAAAAAAAAGAGAAAGTATGCTTGAAGCTTTATAACAAAAGCTCGACTTTGAATATAGATGCTCTTGAACATTAGACTTTGCTAAAATGACTTCATTTTGTTTTAGAATTCATGAAATCTTCAAACATAGACTATATGACTTTGTGTTTCTAATCAAAATATACAACAAGAAAACTCTATAGCATAATGATAAACTCTTCCGTCATATAATGTCAATCATGCCCTTGAACGTCCTTCGTGAAGTGATAATATAATATTAGTGAATAAGTTTCAACACAAATAATTTTTCTAAATCAAGGTTCTTTCATACAACAAATTGCAACTTTAACCCTTTCTAGAAAATGAGATGTAGAAACGAGTTCAATCTATGTTCCATGCTTCAAGAACGAAACCTAAAAGGTAATTTGTGATAGAGAAATATGTTCAAAGAAACATTTCTTTTTTAAGAAAAATCAATGTAGATCTATTTGTAAATCGTGTAGTCAATACTTACATAAGAAGGGGGAGAGGGAAGCAATGTCAATGCTCATAAAATTTTCAACCAATCACATCAAACATATAACCTTCCCATTGAACAAAACAAATTCTAGCATTGATGGGAGAAAGAGAGATGTAAAATACCAAAATACTTTCTACTTTTTAGCTACCACCTTTTATTTCAAGATAAACACATTTATCATACAATCACTAATAGATATGAAGAAAATTTCATCCCCATTTTCTTATGCTTTGCATTAAACTTGACTTGTAATAACAAAAAGTAAACCATATGAGACACATTCATGCTAGCAAGGTAGGTTTTCCAACAAAACTTAGAGATCTCACTTGATATGGCATGAATATATGATGCTGAAGCATAATCTTGAACATAAACATTTCTACACATATAATTTCACTAAGCATACTTACATTGATGAAATTATGAAGAAATCCATTCCAAAATAACATGAAAAAATAAGTGCATCTCCATTCAACAAATAATATGAAAATAAACATAGCTTGCAACATAGGGCGTCGCTCTTTTCTTGGTGAGCAATTTATGTCTTTCAAAACATTCCAAGCTCAATGATCTTTGATTGAGAGTCTAATGTTTATACATTAAGCAAGCTACTATCATTTACCTATAGGAAAGAAAGTAAGATTGCCGCCATTAATTAATATGTCACCACATGTGTCAAAGAAAGAAAATGAAAAATGCCATTCAATCCTTAAATCCAACAAACCAACAATCAAGCATTTGAAATATGAAGAATCTCTTATAAACCAAAAGAAATTAACTTCAGTGACCGTCATTTTTTAGATCAAGGAAGTAAACCTATTATGTTATTCTCCATTTGCTTCAAAAAGAAAGAGTGAAGGCAAGATGTCATTCTCTGTTTTAAGAAGGGAGGTCACAAGCATTACTTCATCATTTAGTCAATACATATTCATGAAACATCCTAGCAAAATTTATTTCACCATTTTTTATATCAAAAAGCAAATCAAATGAACAATTTGACATCCATAAAAAAAATGAAATAATAATAATCCAACAAATGCTCTCTCCAAAAAGGAAGGGGTTGAGGTTTTTTTCAAAAAGTAAGAAGGAGATTAAAAAGAAGAAATGGAGAGGATTAAGAATGGGTGCTTGAGAAGAAGAAGAAGAATCAAAAGAAGAGGAGAAAGAAGGATGAAAGAGGAGAAGAAGGTTACCCGTGCTTGAGAGAGAGGGAGCCGAAGAGAGTGTGTCGGCTGCTGTAGCATGAGGCAGTCAGGGGTGACAAGTGATACTTTGTGATCAAGAATTTGTGGTTCCCAGTTTGTGTGTCTGACTCAGTCTGACATAGAGATGAAGGAAGAGTGATGGAGGGTTCCACCTCCTAGATGTGCAAACAGAGAGTGGAGAGAGGGCTTTGGCTCTAGCCTAGGGCTCGCAAACTAGAAAAGATGGGGGAAGTGGAGGCTTGGCAGTAGTTGGGGTTTACGAATCAGATCGAGGTGGAGGCAATGAGGCTTTCATCTTGAGGAGTTTCAAACCAGGGGGAAAATCTATATAAAAAAAGTCTCTTTTTGTCTTTTGTCTGAGATCTTTTTAGGATCTTTAATCGAGAGGCCTTTGTCGACTCTTTGTTCTAATCGGAGAAAGAAGGGAACCTCCAGAAGTCTTCAACATACATCCATTTAGTCGTTAGAGTCTCTTGTCAAATGAGGAAATTAGGCCCTATGTTTTGATTTCATTCTATCACTGAATCCATGCTGTAACTACAAGAATCAGATGGAGGGAGACGAGAAAGCAATGGTCAAGGCTCTCAATCTCAAGCATTGGATCAATGTCTTAATATAAAGAGGCTAGAAAGTTAATTGGAGTTTAGCTTAAGTCAATTGAACTCATTTTGGGCTTGGAATTGAGCATGAATTGAACCAAGTTTGGGTCAATTTGAGTCGATTTGCATTTAATTTAGTTTGATTAAATTAATTTTGGTGAAATTAAATCCTAATCTGCACCAACTTGACTCAAATTAAATTCAATGGAGCTCAATCGAATCGATCAGGCATGATCAAGCTCACTCAGGCTCAAATTCCACTCAATCAAGGGGAAATATGCACACTTGTGGACCTAAGTACGAAAAACATGGTCAACAACTTCTTATATTTTATAAAACTTTTATACAACTTATGTTATTTTAATAGATAAGGGTAGAATTTAGGGAACCTGCTTATAATATTTTCATTGTGTAAGACTTTGTCTAACTAGTTTGAATGATCACTAGAAATTTTTTACTAATGTCAAATCAAATCCTATTCAGATAAACCATTGTGTTATCTTAATCAAACTTATCCCAGTAGCTAAGGTCCTCAACGAAATTGACATCAACGAAACTATTGTGTTGTCTTTTGAGATTGTAGTAATCCATTGAGATTATTCTCAGTTCACATACTATGGTGTCTATTAAAAGAGAAAATCTATTGTCCTTCTATTGTTATAGAATTCCAACATCTCGTATTGAAACTGAAATAGCTATTTCGAGGTTTTTGATATATATATATAAAAGATTAATTTTAAAGTGATAACTATCCAACAGGTAAATATTTTTTTTGGGAAAGTGAGTTATAAAATAACTATGTTTATTATCAAATAGTAAAAATCATATTGGTGAATAAATAAAATATGCACAATTAATCGAATTATGAGATTTGATGTAGAATGTAATAACACAATTATTTGACATAAAATTGTCATATTATACAAATATCTTTTACTATTATGATAATGAATTTTGAAACTATCACTTTCATAAAACAAAACTGATCATGTAAAGAAAAGACCATAATCCTATTCTTTGGTGTGCTCAATTGGAAATCCATATACTTGAAAGTTATTAAAAGGAAAATAGACTATAGAGCTGCATTTTAAGAAAAATAACTACTAAATAAGGAAAAATAGACTATAGAAGTTAATCATAAGAAAAATAACTATTAAACAAGAAAGAGCTGGAAAATGTTCATTTAAAATAAAAGATTGTGGCTTTTGGTTTTAAAGCATATAAAAGTTTTATATATTTTAATGGGCCTCAAGCATAAAACAAACCAATAAAATAATCTAAAATGTTCATCCTTGTAGTTCGCTATTTTTCTTTGTTTTAATGAAGCTTTGCTTTTCCATAAAAAAAAAAGAATAATATAATAATATAATATATTTTAAAAAAATAAATAAGATTATAATAAACAAAAAAGAGGACTAATATTTGTAAAAAAAATAAAGATCTATAATGACGAAAATGAAATAACAAAAACTTGTATATAATTATATGAATTATAATTTTATTAATGAGAATCAGCACTATAAGGTGGCCTAAAAAGAAGTGAATAGGCAAAAAAAAAAAAACTCATCAATGGAAGTGATAAACTTAATCAAAATGTTGACATAAATCATGATTTTGAAAAGTACAAGTTTAAATGCTATTAGTAGGATAGAATATAACCAATGTATGAAAAAAGTTAACATTCTAAGGTAAAGAAAAAGGATGATAATAAAAAATCATTCCTTAAAAAGAGCAAACAATATGAAGTTAATATAGTTTAAATTGGCATTCAAAACTTACCAATAATATTTGAGTATAGTGGTGTTTTTTGGCTAAGAAGAAAATACTTGAACAAGAAGTTTATCAATTGATTATTAATGAAATTTCAAAAAGGACCACGAAAACAGAATTACTGCACTATATGGATATACAATATAACGAAAAATTATATCATTTTCAATGTAATTTTTTTTTAATAAATTAGTTTATACTGAAGATTAGTTAAGGCTTTGGCTAAAATATGAAACATGAAGGCAAATTAGACATAAAATTCTTTAATTGCTTTAACAATAATAATAACAATTAAAGTGATGCTAATAATACATATAATTTTGGATAAACTAAACTGAACATAAAACTATAAAATATTTTTTTTTTCACATCCTATTGCAATATGTAAATATGTAAATATGAAAAATGAACAACAAAAAAATGAAACTAATAAATAGAACATTATTTAATTTTTTTTCACATAAATATATAGAATCATCCTATTCAATTTCAAGCATAGAATCCTAAAACACCAAAATACGTATAAGTTAGCAATTACATAATATTCAAAAGTTCTTCGATGTACCTTATTTGACAATAAGACAAACCAAGGCAAAGTCTATTGCTACATATCAATACTTTTTTACTTCAAAATCAAAAGCAAGGCTAATACTTACATGCACCCCTTTCAACCGGAGGTGGTACTTTAAAGTATTCCAACAATATTAAGCATTGAATATCATTACTTAATCTTAATCTAAGAGTATATGAAAAGAATTATATTAATCTAAAGGCTCAAAATTGTTTTATATAGATTTGTCATTGGACATCATGATCAAGCTATTCAATCTAATTAACATCATAAAAAATTTTAATAATTGTATATATTCGTTGATGAGTAAACCTCATCTATTGAGGTTATTAAAGAAAAATGTTGCTAATTGCATAAGCTAAATCATTGATGAGTAAACCTCATCTTCTTCTTTTTTTTTTTTTTTTTTTTCTTTTTTTCAAAATTAAATCATAACAAGTTTCACATTATATTCTTATGACTTTGAGAATACTCAAGTCTTAACTAGATAACATCTCCTCTCAGCCTGTGACTTTCGCCTAGTCTTTTGCCAACAAATCCTCGAGAGGGCGACTGCTGGAAGCGTCTAGGGTTTCCGGCTTCCTCTCCTTCCAGGCTTGATTTTTTCAGCGATCGTTTCCTTTTTTCGTGTTGATTTCATTTTTTGTGCTGATCTTGTGGTTTATTTGGTTTTTCACCGTTGGGCGATGGCGACCCCGTCGTCATCTGTCCCCTGTTCTACCGCTCCTGTCGAGGGTAATACGAGATCTTTTAAAGATGTTGTAGCGGGTGCTTCTTCTTCTACTTCTAAATTGAAATTTGTGCATTCGTCTTTTAAAGGTTGTCCGGCTCTCTTGTTTGAAGATTCGGTTATAGATCTTTTAGCTGCTCCCTATGCGTTAACGTTGGTTGGTAAATTTATGTTGAAACGACCCAATCTTGAGATTATACGAAATTTTTCTTAAATTTGAAACTTTCTGGCTCGTTTCATGTGGGCTTACTTGATTCAAAACATATTGTTATTCAACTTTCCAATGATCTTGACTATAGTCGATTATTTGCTAGAAGAACGTATTACATTCAATCTTCTCAAATGAGATTGCTTAAATGGACGCCGGACTTTGATGTTAGGGAGGAATCCCCTATAGCTCCGGTTTGGATTTCTTTCCCTAATCTAAGATTGCATATTTTCAATCAGCAAATTCTATTTGGTTTAGCTTCTATTTTTGGTCGTCCCTTACAAACGGACCTCGCTACAGCTGCGTGCTCTAGGCCGTCTGTGGCCCGTGTCTTAGTTGAAATGGATGTGTCTAAAAAGCATCCTAATGAAATATGGCTCGGTTCAGAGGTTAAGGATACTTTCAAAAAGTGGACTTAGAAAATTTACCTTTGTTTTGCAATTTCTGTAAAATGCATGGCCATTCCGTGAACGAATGCTTTAAAAAACACCCCCAACTGCGCAAAGATAAAGAACCTTTAAATGCTAAAAATGTGCCTATACAGAATCCCTCTATCCCGTCACCCCTACAGGGCATTCTTCCCGAACCGTTTGGTGTAACTAGAGAAACGATAGATGGTGATATTGCTGATCCTGCTCTTATTAGTAATTGTGATGTCTCCCTTAACCAGGAAAGGGAGTGTCCGTCTAACTCTATAACTCTTAACAATTGTGAGGAGCTAGCTGTCCCTAATCTAGCTATTCAATTTATGCCTAATGATGATATTATAACTCCTTCTTCTAACTTACAAAATTTTTGTGCTGATAAGAATCCCAATTCTTTGATTGAGCAGGAAGATGACATTGGGCCTAATATTGTTATACAGTTACCTATTGAGGAGGGTGGCAGGATTTTAGAGGATGGGGAAATGCTTTGTGCTTCACCTAATGAGCATCACTTTGCTAAGGATAATGCCAATGTGGATAACGTGGATGGATTGAACAAAGGAGAAGAGGATTTCTTTATGGTGGATGAGAGTCCCCAAAGAACAGCTTCGAGGGAGCAACTGAAATGTAGTAAGAATGCTCACTCTCCTTATTCTATTAATGTTGACAATATGGATACGGAAGATTTGGATTTATCTGCTAAAAACTTTGCTAGGGATGATAATGACTTTAGTTTTATCAAGGTGACTAGTAAAAAAGGAAGAAACCTAAAAGCATCGTATTACAACCTCCCAAAAATACTAGATCTAATACTTCCCATTAAGTTGTTTCTTTATGTTTAATGCTTTAGTGTGGAATGTGCGGGGTATTGGATGTGCTTCTTCTAGAACCCGTGTTAAAAATTTATGTCGTATCCACAATATTAAGATTCTAGTGTTACTTGAACCTCTGATATCTGTGAACAGGCTTATGAGTACCTCCCGCTTTTTAGGTTTTAATCATGCTGTTGCTAATATTGCTAATAAGATCTGGGTGTTTTGGAAAGACCCGATCATTATTGATGTTATTGCTGATTTTACTCAAGTTCTTCATTGTAAAGTTGAAGCTTTTAATTTTCATTGTTGTGTGTCTTTAGTGTATGCTGCTTCTTCTCTTTATATTAGAAAAGTGTTATGGGATCAAATTTGCAATTTTCATCATATTAATGCTTTGGCCGTGGCTCATTGGTGGGGATTTCAATGCTATTACTAGTACTAATGAACGGATGGGTGGCGCTTCTCCTTCTGACCGTTCTATGGAAGATTTTAATAATATGATTTTTAATTGCAATCTGATTGATATTGGATTTACTGGTGACAAGTTCACGTGGAATAGGGGTCATTTATGGCAGAGATTAGATCGTATTTTGTTTAATGATGCTTGGATTAACTCTCCCATTAATACTAGTGTTCATCACCTTAGTAGAACGTTGTCTGATCACTCGCCTTTACTTATTACCACTAATTCTAGTGGTTCTAATGTTATAAATCACTTTAGATTCCAAAACATGTGGCTCCTTCATGAGTCTTTTTTTGAGGTGGTTAAGTTTAATTGGAACTCTCCTTTACATCCTGATAATAATGTTTGTGGTATGAAGAGGCTTTGGTTGAAATTTAAAAGATTGAAGCAGGCTCTTAACTAGTGGAATCACCATGTCTTTAAAAACATTTTCTCTAATATTCTTTCTTCTGAACAGCTTGTTTCTTCTCTTGAGGTTTATTATCAAAATGATCCCACTGATGTTAATTTATCTAGATTAAATCATGCTAAAGAAGACATCCTTAAGCTTCATGCTCAAGAGGAAGCTTATTGGAAACAAAAAGCTTCAGCTAATAAGTTGGTGGAGGGGGATAATAACACTAAGTATTTTCATGCGATGGTCAAGCGTAGAAGGGCCAAGAATTCTATCAGTAATATTAGTAGGGATGATGGGTCTTTTGCTAATAAGCAGGAGGATATTTCCAATTTAGCTGTTAAGTATTTTAAATCTTGTTTTAACAAAACTTTTATTCCTTCCTTTATTGGAGATTACTCTTTCATTTCGTCCCTTATTGACAATGACATGAATGAAAACCTTTCTAGGCCTCCCTCTTTGGAGGAGGTCAAGGACACAGTTTTTGAGATGAATGGGGAGTCGGTTGCTGGTCCTGATGGTTTTACTGGTCTTTTTTTCAACAAACTTGGAATATTATTGAACATGACATCTTTTCTGCGGTTGTAGACTTCTTTGAGGGTAACCCTATTCCCAAGTTTTTTACTTCTACTTCCATTGTGCTTATCCCCAAGACTAATAATGCTAATACGTGGAATGATTATAGACCTATTAGTCTTTGTACTTTCTTTAATAAGCTTATTACTAAAATCTTGTCTAATAGGCTTGCTCCTATTCTTCCTGCTATTATCTCTCCTAACCAAATGGGTTTTGTTAAAGACAGGGTCATTACGGATAACATTTTATTGGCCCAGGAATTGTGTCAAGACTTGAATGTGAAGGTGAGAGGTGGTAATGTCATTTTCAAGCTTGATATGGCTAAGGCTTATGATAACTTAAATTGGGAATTTTTATATTTTATCTTGAATTTGTTTGGCTTTGATTCTAGCTTTATTAACCTTATTAAGAATTGTATTGAGAATGTTTTTATGTCTATTATTATTAATGGTTCATCTTATGGTTTTTTCAATACTGCTCATGGTTTGAGACAAGGTGATCCTATTTCCCCTTCTCTTTTCATTATTACGGTGGAATTCCTTTCTAGAGGTTATCCCAGCTTTTCAACTCTATTACTAGTCTTCATTTCAAAACTAAGGGTGGTGTACCTATTTCCCATTTGTGCTTTGCAGATGACTTTATTGTTTTTTCGAATGGTTCCCGTAATCAGATTCAGAAACTTATGGATTTTCTTTCCAAGTTTGAGAAAGAGAGTGGCATTGCTTTTAATAAAAATAAAAGCTGCTTTATTGCTTCCAAGAATATATCTAGTAGGCGTACTCTTTCCATTGAAAATCTCACTGGTTTTACCCAGCTTTTTTGCCTATTAATTATCTTGGTGTGCCTCTATTTAAGGGGAGGAAGCATTCCTTTTTATTTAATAAGCTTATTGAATCGGTTCATAATAAACTTTTATCTTGGGATTCGAATTACTGAGCTTTGGTGGTAGAATCACTCTTATTAAAAGTGTGCTTGTGGCTTTACCTGTTTACAGTTTTCAAACTATCTTCCCCACGCAAGCTGTGTCTGATAGACTTCATAAGATTATTAATAAGTTCTTCTGGAAAGGTACTTTATCTAGTGCTAAAATTACTTGGGCTTCTTGGGATAAGTGCTGTGGTGTGCAGTCTGAAGGTGGGCTTGGGTGTAAGACCTTCTATGATCTTTCCAAAGCCTTTACTTTTAAACTTTGGCATAAACTTCGTGCGAATAATAGTTTTTGGGCCAATTTTATGATTTCTAAGTACTGTGCTGATAACCATCCTGCTTGTTGTGTTGCTAAACATGGTGACTCTAAGGTTTGGAAAAAGCTTTGTAAAGTTAAATGGGAGATTGAGCCTTACATTTCATGGGGGCTTGGAGCTGGGATATTTTCTTCTGGCAAGATAAGTGGATTGGTAAGCACTCTATTGATACTTTGTTAAACCACTGCCTCTAATTCGTCTGTTAAGGTTAATTATTTCTTTAATGACAATGGCTGGGATGTTGATAAGCTTTCGAATATTATCCCCTATAGTATTATTAACTACATTTAAATGTCCCTCTAAACATTGAGTCTAAGGATGTTATCATTAGTGATTTGTCTAAGAATGGTGAATTTCATTTATTGGAGGCGTGGAATTCTTTTCAGACTAAAAACAATTTGACTTTATTTTTGCGAATATCTGGCACAAAAGTATTCCTTCCACTATTTCTGTTTTTGTTTGGAGAACCCTCCCCAGATATTTACCCATTGAGGACAATCTTATCAAAAAAGGCTTTCAGTTGGCTTCCAAATGCCAATGTTGCTGTCACATTGAAAGTATGCACCACCTCTTCATTTCCAGCCCGGTGGCGGTGCGTACTTGGGTTTACTTTGATGATTTGTTTCAGATCAATGTTTTAATGGTAAATTGTCCTTAAAATATTTACTCAATGCGTGGTTTATTAAGTCTAAAGGTCATATTCGGAATGCTATCCCGTGCCTTATATTGTGGTTTATCTGGTTAGAAAGAAATAACTCTGTTTTTAACAATGTCAAAATGAATCATAATAATGTGATTTTTAAGATAAAAGAAAAATTTTCTTCTCTTATTGCTGTTAGAATTATCACTCATAAGAATTTTAAGAACTACCTTTCTATTGGTTCTAGCTTTGGCCTTTCAGATGTGGGGTGCTCTCCTTGCAATCTTGTTTTCTGGAACAAGCCCCCTCAGGACTTTGTTAAGCTGAATGTTGATGGTATTTTCTTTGGTAATTATGGTGGGTGTGGTGGCACTATTCGTGACAGTAATGGTAAACTCATTGCTGCCTTTGCGGGGCCTACTCACCAGGGTAATTTCTCTTCAGCTGTTAACTGTGCCATTATCCATGGTATGCACCTTTGCTGGTCTTTTAAGAATCTGAATATGGTCATTGAGGCTAATACCAATTTTGACTTCTGCTCTTTTGCGGCTGGAGGGAGAACTTGTGTAATGCTGACATGTTTTATCAAAGGCGGCATATCTTTCAGATGTTGAGATATTTAATTATTCGTTTCAGAATATTTTAGTGATGGGAATAAATGTGCTAACTAGCTAGCTAACTGGGGTTGTAACCTTGCATCTCTTACCGATTGGGTCGGTTCTTAAGTTCCGGCTCCCCTGTATGGTTTACTGAAGCTGGATGGGTGTGGTATTCCCTATGTTTGCAGGTAGTTTCCTTGTTTTCTTTGTCTGCTACATTGGGCTGTTATTGTTTGGTTCATGGGCTGGGGTGTCCTCTGGCCCTTCTCCTTTGTTTTGATGGGGCTCTGCTGGTTTACATTTCTGCTATGTGCCTAGATATGTCGGGAGGTTTACTTGCTGGTATTTTGTTTATATGTTTATTGCTGTTCCTTTTTAATGTTTTCCTTAGGTTTGTTGTTGGTCGGATTGGCCATTTTACTCATGCGGGTTTGGCTTTATTCTCCCTGTTGGATTATCCGTGTTTGGTTGAGTCTCTCTGGTGCTGGCAGCTCACTATTTCCCTTGATAACCCTGGGCTGATCTCTTATCTGATGACTACCGAATTCGGATTATCACCATATTGTGATCCTTTTTACTGTTTGCAGTCGCTGGTATATTGCAACGTTCTCTTTGCTGGTCTTGTTCTTCCCTTTTACAGGTTATCGTTTTGCTCCGCCGGTTTTATGGATTGGATGTTCGTTTGGACAGTGGAGATAGATCGGTGGAGTAAGGTTGATTTTTTGGCAGGGCCTTTTTCATTGATGCTTATCAATTCACTATCTATTTGGAATGGAAGGTTTTTTTTTGGGTGAGAAGCTTGTTTTTGACTTCTACTTCTTGGATTGCTTCTCTTTTTTGGGTGCCCGTCTTTGTGCACCGTAGAATGTACTAGGTTATTGTGTATCTTTTCTTAGCAGGGACCTTGAGCTCATAGGTTTTTTTTCTTTTAATTATTTTTGTAACTCGTTCGAGTATTAGTGAGCTTGAGGACTCTTTAAGGACCTTGTAACTGCATTTTATTTTAACACGTAGGCCCCCACCGCGGGGTTTAAACTAAAAAAAAAAAAAAAAAAAAAATTATATTCTTATGACTTTGTGTCTAGTGCATTTTTGATACTAATAATTAACATATCTTAACTCTAATATGATTCAAAGAAAACATAACTTCATCTTCATTCTTCATATAGATAATTATTTTAGTTTCAAGCGTATTAGCAAAAAAAATTTTAAATTCTTACAGTAAAATAATACTTGATTAGTTAAAAAAATTAGAAAGAAAATGTGAAAAAATAGAAAAAAATTTAAAAAATTGCTCAAATTTATGAAACATATTAAACATTAAATTATGGTGCCCTAGTAAAAACTATCTTACACTAATATACTGCTCCCTAACCACCTATTGTCTCTCTCATCAACAACTTGGATCCTCCTCCTACTTTGACATGTTGAGCAATATTTTTCCTCCTCTATGGAAGTTTTGTGCTAAGTTTTGGGTTCCTACACCTATCGATGTCATTATATTCATCTCTAGAGCTTGCCATGGTTGCTATCCAGCTTTTTTCTAGCTTGGCCCTTACTTTGGCATTACATATGTTCCCCAAAATTTTCTCTTTAATTATTTTTGAATGTCACACCATTGGTTTCCTTGGTCCTATCCATGTCTCATATCATCTCCCACTAACTACCCAAGCTTCACCTCTAATCTCACTACCACCACCTTTGTTAGTTTTTCCTACCTTGACATCAAATGTTACTACATTGATTTATTCAAAGTATATTGCTGGTTGTGAGTAAGAGATCTTATTCTCTCCCTACTCAACCAAATCTATGATATTTCTCACGCAAGCTTCCATATAGGGACCTGACTCTAAGACATTTATGCTCCTTACTTTTGGTAGCCCTTAGTCTTGTCTTGGTCTTAAATCTTACTTTGATAGCTATCCAAGCTATGCCTCTGATCCACCTCCTAATGTTAACTTCATATAACTCAATTTCATATGCTACTTTGTTAATTTATTCATAGTCTACTTTTGTTTCCTAGTTCCTCTCTCAATGGCTAACCCTATGACTCCTTTCACTTAGGCAAATAATTCTTTTGACACTTCTTTTTTTTTTGCCACATTGAGCTCTACCTCCTCATCCATCTATAATATGGCACCATTCTCTCCTTCAAATGTTGCAGGATATTCCATCCCCCTCAAAAATCCTATCTATGCTTAGTAATGCAATTTTCTTTAAATCTCATATTCACGTTGGTAACAAGTATCCTCTCAAGATTTTTTTCGAGAATAATATTCAACTAATGGTAATAACCTCTAACGTGTGTCAAATTGTGTTAACTCTTTAACAATGATTCTCTTAAATAGTAAAATTATTATTTTTGAAAATATTCTTAATATTTTTTTTTAATTATTAAATTCTTTGGTGGTCAGCTCATATTGCTAGTATCAAGGACTATCTTAAAGGCAAAAATCTCACTCCAAAAATGTCTTGCTATATTTTAAGAAAGTGAAAAAAAATTTTGATGTGTTTGTATTCGTGTTTATTAAATTTTAGGGATTTTTTTATGAGGATAAACAAATGAACAATTTTCAAATTGTCCTAACTACTCTTGTTTAGATAGTTTTTCTTCATCACTACGTTCATCGGCTTGATAAAATTATTCTATTCATGTTACCCTCATTATTTGGTAATACTTATAGATTTCCTTCTATGGCTATATTTAGACTTCCCATTGCAATAGTGTTGAACCCAACAATTTTCTTATTCAATCTAGATTGATTCAAAAGATTGATTACTATTAAAAAATGGTAATATAAAGGCCTAACAATTTTGTAATTATTGTCATTATTTAGGCATAAATATTATTGAGGTACGTGTTCAAAATCATAATTAGCAATGTTCATGATTAAAAACTCTATCATTAACTTAATCATAACCTCTCCCAAAAGCAATCATTATAAATATGGCTACTTCTTTATTTTATCCTTTTTTTCCTAGCACCACCTTTAGAAAATCGACTATAGGAACAACATAATAAGTTACCAATTATCAATATTCCAAGTGGACCTACTTTTACTAGGATAATTTTTCATTGGAGTTAAGCCATCTGACAAAAGTAGAGAAATTGCACTAATTAAATGAAACACAACAAAAATTCCTTCAATTGAGTGAACTTTGAACTTTAACAAAGGCTTCTCACCAATGGACCTAAATAATAATAGAACTAAACAATTAGAACAAGTTAATGCAATTATTCTATATTCCTCCTGGAGCAAAAATGATTGAAGTCGTTTACTAGAGGAATATTGCACTTGATAAAACATATAGAAAGTGGGAATTAAGTCACATATTCAAGTGGTAATAGCCAGCAAGACAATTAAGCAACAACCTCAAAAAATAGTCCCATAGAAATATAGTCCAAGATAAAGAGCAACCTTGGATAAACTGCATATAGGAATTATGTTTCCCACCCATCCAAATTAATCATCTCATATTCTCATATATCTCATATTCACATAAGCCTCATGGAACTTAAGTTTTTGTTGCAAGAAAGAGGATCAAACAGAGGCTATAACTAAAAGTTTTGTAAACTAATATTTACACCAATAACTCTTGGCTCTATGAAACTCAATAGCTTATACATTTGAACTATTGTGGTTTGTTGTTTGCCAATTGCCAAAAAACAAATTGAAATGCAGAATAGTTCTATCAAATTGTAAAATATTTAAAGCTTAAATGAACCCAAAAGGCTCAACCAAAATATTTCTACAAACTTCTTGATAGTTTGGTGCATTTATGAAAATTAGTGTACTCCTGTATTCCCAAAAATTCTTTCAATGTATAGTACATAATTGTTTATATAACATTTATAAACCCCACAAAGACATAAAAGTTATTTATGGGTAAATAACATCTTAGATCCAATTTATAATAAACTATCATAATAAATAAAATGAAAAAACAAGAAAGATTAATTATCTACAACTTGATTAACTTTCTCATTGGAGATAAATTAATATGAACTTAAAATATTTCATCACTAATAGTCTACTTCATCCAAACTTTCATTGATAGTAAGATTTAACAATGAAATATTCCATTAATAATTAAATGCGAATGAATAGTTTTCTTTTAAAAAAATATGTCACACTATAGGATATTGCATAACTTAATTTTGATAAACCAAACCTAATTCTTTATTAAAGAAATCTGCATATTTCTTCTCTTAATTATTTTGAAATAATATGAGTTACTTAGCATCAATCAAATCATTCAAACTATAAAGTTATAAATTAGTCTTTTAATAAAAAATTTGTAAAATTATTATTGAAGAATGAGTTGCACGTAAATGTCAAATTATGTTCAAATTAATATGAATATCCTATGACAAAAATATTGATTTACCTTTCAATATGCAAAATTTCTTTTTAGTCAAATTATAAGAAAAAACATAAAAAAAATTTGTAAAATTTAGGTCATTATAGTTCTCATCGTATGGTTCAATATCATACTGGTTTTGAAAGAAAATGTTGATTGTCCCTTTCTAAATTGATTGCTGCAAAAAATTAAAATAAAATGATCATATATATAATTATGGAAGGGAGACTATTTGCTTACAATTAAGAAAGTTATTTACCCATATATGATGAATCATGTAATACTTTGTAGCACTGTATTAATTGAAATAGTGAATCCAAATGAAAGATCACTTTTCACTATCATTCCATTGCACACTCTATTTTGATTTATAAGCTCCCAAAGTTCCATACAAAATTGAGAAAAGAAAAAAGAATTTCTCCACAGGACGCATATAATTAATTAAGAAGAGATTTTTTATTTATAATGATCACAAATTAAGCAATAATTAGAAGTTATTCTAAATAAAAAGAAAAACTTTTGATTAAACCCAATCAATTTGTAAGAATATGATATTTTTACCATTTGTATCTTCAATGTATAAAATTTGATTTTTATTGCTGAATAAAAATTAAAAATAAATTTGTTAAAAGCAAAGTATAAATTGAAATGCATAAGATAAAATTAATTAAGTTTATTATAAACTGCTCTCAAGTGCCATATATAAGTATTTATCTGATCCTAGAATGATAACTATATCACCTACTTTTTTGACATCACTTATAATGTATTTTGCAGCATGAGCATCATTATATTTTTCAATTCAAGAATGATGATATCAAATTGTTGATCTATCAATTGTAGCATTACAGTCATTATTCTCTCATCATTAAATTTAACTTGAACCTATAACATAATACTTGAATTAAGATGCTTACAAATTTAACACTTTTTTTAAAGCTTAAATAAAAATAAAGACAAACAAAATACAAATTAATAGAAAATAAAAATAATGTTATAGTCATCTAAAATATAAGTATTTCTAATTTATATTATCTCAATAAATCAAAAATAATATTTTCATCAACTAAGCATAACATTAACAAACAAAAAAAAATGATAGAATTATTTTAAATTTTAATTTCGTGAAAATTCTAATTGTCTTATTTAGCCAATCCAAATATTCATACATTGAGATATTTTAATATTTGTATATATTAAAAGAAATTATCAATTAATATAATAGTATGTTATTGGCTCATAAGACTTTTTAAAATTTATAGACTTAAAAAAGGAAAATAAAGAAGACATTGCTTGTAATTTTTATTCATTGAATAAAAATTATTTTTGCTTGTATAAATTTTATATGAAAAAACTTTGTGACTATTTTTTGCTTGTATTTTATGGATTAACCATGAGACTTCTTAAACGAGTACAGTAGTCACTAAATTTTTTCATATGAAATTTATAAAGTAATGACATTTTTTTTCCAATGAATCAAAAAATATAATCAATGTGTTTTTAATTAGCTTTTTATAAGTTTATAAAACTTTGAAAAACCATTGGAGCTAATAAAATATTATTATATTAAGTGATAATTTATTTTGATATAAAAATAATATTTTAATATTTCAAATACATGATTATTTAGATTTGTCAAATAAGATAAATTGAGTGGTCATAAAATTAAAATTTAAAATAATTCTATAATTTTTTTTTTTGTTTTGGAAAATGTTATGCTTATTTGATGAAAATATTATTACTGTTGATTTATTGAAAGAAGTATAAACTAAAAATATATATTTTGTGTGCTTATAACATTATTTTTTATTCTACTTTGAAAGGTGACATCTATCGCCCAGTGTGACATCCATCGCCCAGTGTGACATCTATCGCCCAATGATCGGGAATCATCCATCGCCCAGTGTGACATCTATTCCTGGATGTGTCACTCGTCATAATGTTGTTGCTAATCTGGCGATTCTTGAGGAATGTAGAAGATCATTGAAAGGTGCTCTAGTTATCAAGTTGAAGGTTATCTTGGAGCTAGAAAAGGTTTCTTTTGTTGAAGGTAAAGGCAAGGGAATCTCTCTAGTTGTTGATTGCAAGACTCCATGGAATTTGAAATCTTGCGAACTCTCCCCATTCAACCCCATTCAAAAATAATGTCCTTGAGGCTTCGTCGTAAGGTATGAACATTATTGGTAATAGATTTGGCAATTCAAATGCAATCCCTATCATTAATGATGGTGTGATAAATATGAATTCCTTGTTATCTAAAAACAAAAATGTTTGTGTTAATGATGACAACCTTGTGAATGGGAGTTCTGGTCATGAAGAACTTCCCACAAATAAGGTTCAAATTCCTATTGGCTTCCCAGGTGTCACTGCATTGAATGTTGGAAAGACACAATCTGATCTGGTTGAGGTGCAAAAAGGAGATTTAGGGGGTTGTGAAATAGGTTCTGTTGGTCTAAAGTCCCACCTAGCTATGGGAAATTAGCTTAATGCTTGGAGCAAAAAGGATAACATTAAGGTTTCTGATTTAGAATTTGGGAATTGTTTATTAGAGGATGGTTTTACTGTCAGGCTCCATGACCAACGAGAATTCTAGTAAGCTTCAACACTCTTTAGTAGTGAAGGTCTTCGGTGGAGAAGTTCCTTTAGCTCTTATTAGCTCTTAGCTAAGGAAATAATGGTCTCAGTTTGGGAAATTCCACCTTACGTCACTTGGAATGGGGTGGTTTCTATGTTCTTTCTATAAACATGAGCATATGGATGCTGTGTTGTCCAATGGTCCTTAGTATGTCAACAGCCACATCATTGGGATTGATAGGTGGTCTCAAAGTTTTTCTCCTAGTTCACTTAAAGGATTAATTGCTCCAATTTGGATCAGGTTGCCACATCTCCCTCTATAATGCTGGGACGAAATCAACATCTATAGAATAGCATCTTTGGCTGGGAAGTCTTACCTGATCGATGGTAATATGTTTCAATGGGGAAGAAGAGAGTTTGGTAGAGTTTGTGTTCGCATTAAGCTGGATACAAAATTGTCGTTGGGTGTTTGGGTGGAAGGTACCGGAGGTAAATTTTTTCAAAAAATTGAATATAAATGACTTCCTCATTTCTATTTTAGTTGTGGGAAAATTGGACACGATAAAAAAGATTGTGACAATGCTACATTAAAGTCTGATGTTGGTTCTAAATATCGAGTAGTTGGTGATAATTCCAACTTCACTACTACGATTGGAGCTACTACTCAGATTCAGGGTAATCCTATAGAAGATGCTGATAAGTTTGTTTATGGCCCATGGTGTTAGTAAATCATAGGAAGAGAAGGTTTAACAAACCTGTTTACAAGAAATTTCATCCTCGTCTTTTAGGTAATGAAGGGAGAAAGGCTTCTGCTATGAATGAGGAGTAAATGTAAAAATAGAGGGGATCAACATTCCCAAGGTTGTTAGTGTTCTGGATCCTGTTAAGGTGGCTTCGATTGTTCCTCTCCAAGTAATTATTTATTAATAACAAGTCTGCTCTAGTTGTGATGCCTGGAATAGCAAAGCCTGCTTTTATTAGTGATGATAACTATTTTATAGCTCTATTGGAACTTACAGAAGAAGGAGAGAGCTTGGATGTGATTATTGATGCTGAAGCTTTTGGTGTTCCCAGGGGTCCTGATGTTTTTGGTCAGGATGGAGGAGTGGTCAGGTGAGATGAGAAGATTTGCACCAAAGAAAAAAATCTCAATCCTATATCAAATGCTCGGGTGGATCTTGAGTTGGAAGAAGGAGAAATCAACAAGAATGATGTTAGCAGTATTGCTTTATTATCTTCTTCCAAGGTACTGATAGTAAGATTGAAGAAATGCCTAAGTCTACAAAGTTGGTAAGCAATCTGGAGATTATCAACTCAAGTTCTCAGAAACAAAAGTTATTTAGAGAATTGAAGTCCCTTAGCCCATTTAGCAAGTCCTCGAGAACCAGAAAGTATGAGGTATTGAACAAAAGGTAAGAGCGGGGGTCCTTCCCCCTCTATATCTAAATAACTTCCCTAGCCTTTTGGAATTATAGAGGGGCTAATAAAAGGGAAGCCTCTCTTTATTTAAAAGAGTTTGTTAAAAATTGGGATGTGTTTTTTGTGGGAATTGTTGAAACAAAAATCTACTCGTTTACTAAATATGATATTAGTAAATTCATGGGTGATGATTGGGATTTCTTTTTATATCCCTCTGATGGTTCTTCTAGAGGTATTATGGTTTTGTTGAAGTCTAACTTGGCTTTATTCTCCTTATTAGATGCTTCACCCCAATGTGTCATTAGGGAGTTGAATATTATAAACAAAGGGACTTGGAGGATTTCAACGGTGTATGGTAATAAAATCTATATTTAAGAAGAAAGTTATGGTAAAGTTTAGGATCAAATTATGCCATGGAAATTCCTACGGTGGTGTGGGGGTGACTTCAATTGTATACTATCGCAAGAAGAGAAGAGGGAAGGTAAGAAATTCATCTTTTCTCAAGGGTCGCAAGAGATGAAAAGCCTTCATGTCCAAATATGATTTTCATGATATTGGATTAGTTGGACCAAAATTCACTTGGTGCAACAACAAATTCGGGAGTGCTCGCATTATGGAAAGACTTGATAGATGTCTTTTGAATAGCAAGGCTTTAAATGAGATTCATAATGCTTCGGTTAGGCATTTGCCAAGGATTTCATCTGACCATTGCCCTATTCTTCTTAGAATTTTCAAAGATATTGCTTATAAAAACAAATTTCATAGATATGAAGACATTCGGGCTTCACATCCGACTTCAACGGCAATTGTATTGAAATATTGGAACAAACCTACAGATGGGGATGCAATGAGTGTTCTAAATGTTAAATTCAAAAGATTCTTGAGAGCACTCCACTTTTGGAGCAAAGCCAAATTAAAAAATTATTGGAGCTGAAGAATTCACTGGATAATGACATCTCTAATCTACAACTTGAAGAGGTGAATGGTCAAGGTATAACTAGTGATAAACTGATCTTATTGAGATCAAAAACTCATGAATTCAATGTAACTTTGGCTAGATTAAACACATGGTGGAGACAAAGAGTAAAGGTTAAATGGATACAAGAAAATGATATGAATTCAAAATTCGTTAATGCATATGCTAATGGTAGGAGGATTGGCAACTTTATTCACCAGCTTAAGAATGAGGATGGAGTATTGGTATTGGTAGAGGAGCATATGAAAGTTGAAGAAATTTTGGTTGATTTGTTCAGCAAAAAATGGAGGAGTAGAGAGTGTTGTTTGAAAAAATGGCCTCCGATTTTGAATACTATAACAGAGTAGGATTATAAACAACTGCAGGCTGACTTCTCCTTTGGAGAAGTGGAATTGGTTGTTAAGATCCTGGGTAGCAACATCTCTCCTGGATCAAATGGCATCACTTATTCTTTTATTAAAAATTATTAGAAGATAATTGGCAATGAGGTGTGGCTTGCTATCCGTCAATTCCAGTCCACGGGGAAGCTGTGTCCTAAATAGAAGGAATCATTGGTGGTACTCATGTGTCCTAAATGGAAGGAATCATTGGTGGTACTCATTCCTAAAGTCATGAATCTGATTGCTCCTACAAATTTTTGTCCTATCAGCCTTTGTGTTTCTATATACAAAATAATTGCAAAGTTGTTGCTCAATAGGCTCTTGAAGGTTTTCCATGGATTAATCTCAGAAGTGCAAGTAGCGTACATTAAAGGTAGATCCTTATCAAGTCATGTACTCCTAGCTCAAGAACACTTCAATAAATTGAGATTTTCTAAATCAAAGAAAGGTTTGGTAGCAATTAAATTAGATATGGAGCAAGCGTACGATAGTATGGTATGGGGGTTCTATAAGGAAGGTGTTGAATACTTTGGATTTCCAATTAAATTTTTTAATCTTCTTTTGGAATGTGTGAAGATCCAAATTTTTTATTATGATCAATTGAAAAATCTCTAAGGGGATTAAAGAAAAAAGTGAATTTAGACAAGGATGTCCATTATCTCCATATTTATTTCTCTTTTGCTCTCAGCTTTTGTCAAACACTTTAAGTCATGGAAGAAGGAATTTGGGTATCAAGATGATGTCAGCTAGTCCTACAATCTCTCATCTATTGTATGCAGATGATATTCTCTTATTTTTTGAAGCCAAGATCAGACCTATGAAGAAGTTAAGAAGAGTTATTCTTGCTTATTGTAGCTGGACAGGGCAAAGTGTTAATATGCAAAAATCAACAATTTTATTTGGAAAGTAGTAAACAGGAAGAAGAAGAAAACTATTTCAACCTTATGGGGATACAAAGTGGCCAAGGAACTGGAATATCTCGATATTAAATTGGTTTTAAGAAGGTTGGTTTCATCAGACTTTACAGGCTTACTACAGAAAGCTGCTAGCAAACTGAATATATGGGGGAATCGCTTTATTTCACTAGCTGGGAGAATGCTATTGGTTAAAGCTATCTTGTTATCACTACTGTATTCTTCTCAACTCACTCTTTAATTCCTCTAAGCGTGTTAAAAGAATTGGACAAGGCTTGTAAGAATTTTATATGGGACAAGCAAGGAGGGGATCACAGAATGCATTACATTTCCTGGGAAGATTTGTGTAAATCTTGGAATGTG